>JAMWEH010002425.1:0-17912 GCA_024721245.1 Mitragyna speciosa | reverse complement strand
GTTTCTCTGTTTGTTTAATTTGGTTTAATTAATTGCTTTAGTTAATTAAGTTAATAGAGTTTAATTAATTTATTTTTTTCCAGTTTGGTTTTTCAAAGTTTTTATTTTCTGGTTCATTTTTTGTACAGTAAAGTGGCTATTATGTTTAAGTATTGTCATTATGTCCCTCAATGTTTTAATTTTCACATTTTAGCCTTTTCTTATTACAGATTGACAATCCAGATTTTATGCCTTTTCAATTAGGTCCCAATATTTGCAAACTTACCTCCCAATTGTTGGAATTTATATTTTGGACCCCCATTTGCTAGAATTTATCATTTTGCCTCCCAATTTGCTTTAGTTTGCAATTCGCCCCACCCTTGCCAAAATTTATTTTTTTGCCCCCCAATTTACTTTAATTTTGCATTTCTACCCTTTAGAGTTGTGAGATTTTTTATTTTTCCCCCTTAATTAGTTATAAATTCTAATTTTACCCTTACGCCCCTTAGAATTACATTTTTTGCTTCTAGCCTTTTTAACTTCATGGAAATTGCATTTGCACCCCCAATTCGTTAGTATTTTATATTTTACGCTTTATTTATTTATTGTGATACCTTGACGTGTTTACTTGTGTCTTTAAGCATTAGTAGCCGGTCTTCAAAAAGAGATATTTTCGTTACCTTTTAATTGCTTCTTTTTGTGCTCCAAGGTGTTCCTATGTGATTTTTTATGCATTTTCTTTATATATTCCTTATTTTATATACTTTTTGTGAATTTATTTACTTTGTGCCATGTGATTTTGGGTTTTTATTATTTGACAAAAATGTAATAGAATAGATCACAATTTCTTTTACTTTGGCCTATTTTTGTATTTAGCTAGTCAATGTAATAGTTAGATTATATTTCTCATATTTTAGCAAAATTTTATATTTAGATAGCAAGTATAATAGTTAGGTTGTTTTTACTTTTTTTCCCCCCCCAAAATTGTAGCTAATGTGTAATAGTTAAGGCTTATTTGTTTTTGTGTGTTTGTGTGCATATATGTTTTTATCGTTTTCTTTAGGATTTTTGCATCTAAAATATTACGTTTACATGTTATGTGCTCCTACGTGCTTTTATATGTTTTATATGTTTATTTGATTTCGATTCATGCTTTATTATTTTTTTTATTCAAGCTTTATCAGTTTGTTATTTCGTCACCACGCTAGTCCAACACTAGTTGTGATTTTTCCGCTTTTTCGCTAGTCCAACGCTAGTGAAAATCTCTAGAAAGGGCTAGTCTAACCCTAGACCCTTAGGTCATTTTAGTGTTAGTATCACTATATGTGTGCATTACACATCCCATTTCACACACTTTTAGTTTTCTTTTCATTTTTCATGATTTTTAATAATATTATTATTATTTATTTATTTATTTATTTTGACACATCTTCAAGTGCATGACATTTTGGGCTACATTTCACTTAGAAGTTAGGTCATTCATGTGATATGACTAGAAATAGTCGTTTACTCATCTGGGAAGCGGTGGATTGACTAGTCGTTCTCCCCTTCGTGAGTAGAAAAATATCAGTCACGAGTTATTAGTCTCCCATTCCCATTATGTTACATCCTTACTTTCTTCAACCACTTATTATCTATATTACTATTTTTCTTTTCTTTTTGTATTTCATTTTACATAGACTCTTGTGACTCCCTTGGGGCCTCACCTCGGGTTTCGCAATTAATGCGATAATCCCGATCAAGTCTCGACGGGACATTCCGACTCTCTCGACACCACACTAGATTTAAGTCTTGCATTCATATAGACACATTCAAAACGCGATATAATTTAGGATTAATGAAGAAAATTTTGATTAAACCTTACAAGTAGCTTTGGTTAGATAGAAAGGATGCCTTAGACACGAGCCTTTGCCTTCCCTTTCTTCAAATGTGACTCCTGGACCTTCTTCTCTCTTTTTTTGTAGATCGGAGTCGAAAAGAATTTTTTTAAAATATTTTTTCTAAAATTTTTTATTTTGTTTTTTTAAATAATTTTTCGGGTGACTTGGTATATCCTTACTTGATACCAAATGGCGACTCCATTTTTAAAAATAAAACCCTTTTTCAAAAATTAATTGGCCAAAACCGTCACACTTTTAGTCCTGGCCTTATTTTCTTTTAAAATACCATTTGTTTAAAATAACACTTTTTCATTAAAAACTCAATTTTTTTCACAGACGCGCATTTTTTCCAAAAAACTTTCTTTTCAAAAAGGGTCCCTAAACCGAACCGCCTTTTTGGGGCACAACAGTCACAAGCCCACCACACAACGATTTTTAGGACGCGACATCCCCAATGAAGGCAGCCGCCATTTCTACAAATACCATCATGAAGGCTTGGCCCGTTTGGTCCATTTCTTTGGGGGTTCATGTCCCAATTAACATTTCCGAAGTTCAACACATTGCCTTCATTGTTATTTTCACTGTTAGCGTTGTTATTTTAATTGTCACGTCATCTATGGTTTAGTGCCATTTCCTATAACAAATAGATGAATTCTCATACTAAGTTAAAAAAAATAAAAAAAATAATTTAATTTAATTTTCCCCTTTTCTTATCCAAATTTTAATGGGGTGAAATTGGGAAGAAAAAAATGGCAATACATATTTAAGTGAATTATTATTTAACATAATGGAAAAGTTATTAATTTACCCATCATTATGTATGATAAAAGTATTTATATGTCAATTTAATATTAGTTTAGTTTTATCATTGATACTACATATACATATATTTCTAGAAAAAAATATCCTACTCAAAATAAGCACATAATAATAAATTGATATTCACATAATCTAAATTTTCATCGAATCCTAGTACATACTGAAACTCGCAATCTTAACTTGCCTAAAAACCAACTAAGGAATCTAATGTTCATATATTTCCATATCAACTCCTACCATTCCTAAAGTAAAATTTACTAAATAATCTATCATAAAAAATCCAAACAACTACCAATATCATCCAACACGTGTCAAATAGCAAATTAAAATTTTTCATCCAACACGTGTCAAATAGCAAATTAAAATTTCCTAAACTGTCACAACTAATCATTGCCTAGAGAACCCGTGCCATGATCAACATCTCCATCTCCTAATCCATCCTCTCCGATGCCATCATATCCATCTACCTCCTCCTCGTCAAGATCGTCATTTATGGACACGTCCTCTAATGGCTCCTCCTCAGGATCAAATTCTGGCTTGCTATCTAACTCGGCATCACTATCTAACCACAAGTGGGCCTGTCCTGACATCTGGGGTGCTAATGAAAAATGATTATCTATCCAGTTAATAAATACTGCCACTATTCCTCGTATTTCTCTATTAGTACCTGATGAGCAATGTCATGCTCCTCTAGGAGGGTAATCTCTCTTGAAATCCCTCTAACCACATATCGACAAGCATTTTTTGCATTCTTCTATGCTCTAAATGAATTAACCTCCTCACACAAAGCTTCATTTCTCTACCTCATATGCTCTCTAGACACATTAAAGTTGAAATCTCATGCATGTATTTAGTTACTCAATTTGCCAGCATGTTAGCCTTCCTAGCCCTATTCGTGGCTTGCGCTAACTCCTTGATGTACAAGTCCCTATAAAACCTCTACTACTTCTTGAGGCAGGCTACGTCACATCCCATCAGGTGAACTGGATAATCACATTCTCGATTCTCTGCGTGCACTGGATTAGGCATTTTCTCACAAAATTATAACACACCATTGGTAATTTAATTTCAACTTAAATCATATGCATAGACCTTTCAAGCCTAATTTACTAACTACAATTTCATTATTTGCCAAGTATATAACTTTCCTACATTGTCAGTCATAACTTAGGTTCTAATACTACTAAAACTATCACACCTCTGGCCCACACATGCCAAGCATGAGACAACTGTTGTATCCTCAAAACCCGAGAAAACAAGACATCCATTGTCATTCCAGAATTGCTAATCTAATATTTAATAATAAAACTATTAAAGTGCAGTACATAATAGTAATTAAATAATAACTTAACATTTAATTTGGGCCTATACACCCAATCAACTAAAAGAAATGTAAAATTAAAGGGTTCTGATGCATATCGATAACTGCATAACATTCATTCCTAACACCAGTGTCCATTATATAAAGCATAACATAATCAATAGAAGTTATCTTTCGAGTTCTCTATATATACCACCTCATGGCCCTCAAGGTCTAAAAAAGAAATGGTAAGAGAGAATGGATTGAGCGACACGACGCTCAGTAGGTAGCATGTACACCTCTGTTAAATCATGTAGCTATTATATAGTTATAATACTCTTGTAACATTTGTCACACTATACCACATGCACAATTAATGAAGAACAATTGTAATGTAAAGCTAATACATATGAAAATATCTATCAGAGTCGAGTGGCACAAATTATATGACATAACATAAACATATTCATAGCATAACTTGTCAATTAAAACATATCAAACATGGCTCATAAGCATGCATATGTAATCTTCGGCTTTTGAGTATTCAACCTAGAGTTTATCCCCTTTTGGAAGGGTAGTCGATTAAGCATTTTTCTTGATCGTCACTTAAACTACACATGCATGAATCAATTAGCCGGGCTTTATACCAACTACCATGACTTTCTATAACCAATCAAACATTCATGATCGTCACTTGATCATACTACATGACATGACTATAGCCCCTACCGTCTATTTGATAACCGTTTAGAGCCTTTTGTACGTAAAAATCTTTTTCACACGTCACATGCAAGTTTAAATAAATAAATAAAAACTTCCACTCATTTTCTATTACTTAGCACAATAAAACATTTGAAAGTAGGCATACATGATCTATCTCTTGTATATATCGAAGTAAAACATTTACTTAAAAAAACACAGAGGGTGAGCACTACCTAACTTGAACTGCTCGAACGAGATACTCCTAACTCCTCTCACTCTTGGCTTGTACCTATAGTATATATGTAATCATTCTAATTAGCTTGCATTCTTTGATCATAAAGTATACCTATTGTTGTAAGTATTTTATCTTTAAGTATTTTATTACTCAGGTCTGGATAATTTATAAGGATGCTGAAAATTTTTCCAAAATCGAAACTCTCTATTTTTGGAAAGGTTACTAATGTAGAAGGTTTTCTTGACTTAGAAAAGTTCACTTTTATATAAGACGTCTATTAATTGATGCTCCAAGAAATAGTTTTTTTTCTCCACTAAATGTCACTTCCCTATCTATTAAAAAAAAATTAGACAACCCAAATCCCAAACCTATTTAACGAAATAAGAAATTTCAAAATCTCCAATTTATTATTAAACCTTAGTTACTCTTATTTGACTATTTAATAAAACTTAAATATACACCAATTCATAATCAATGATTGAGTTAGAAAACTTAAATTAAATAACTAACCAAAAAGTTCAACTAAAATATCTGCATAACTTTTTTTTACGTGCTCCTATCTATGATCGCAATTCATGTAGGTAACTAGTAATCCTGGATTAACGATTAACATCTACTGCCAAATTCTAAAATTTAATAAATGATAAATTTTATTCATTAATTAACGATTGCTACTGTATGATACTTCCTAAAGTCATCAAACTTACCTTCTGCTGGACATAATCCATGTGCATATAGCATTAGTACTACGACTGTAATCATTCTTTTATTTATTAACATTATCTACAAATTCCTATTGCCCACCAGAGATTACCCTACGCCAATTGCTGTAGTTCGGTGCCGTGAAATCAGAAAACACCAGTTTTCCAAAAAATAAAGAACACCAAAAAGTAAATGTTGTCCAAATATAACTAAACTAATGTGTTACATAATAATTTTATAAAAATAGTACTTATCCCACGTTTGACACACAGGAATACGAAACTAGCAATTAATATAAAATAAACAAATTTGGCAATAAGAATACAAAAAAAAAAAAATAGATTAGTTTATTACTTGTTTTGGTCTTGAAAGAAAAGTCTTTTAACTAGCATTCTAATTAAGCAACTAGATTTGTCCTTTCCCCATTAGAGATTTCTATTATCTGTTAATGGAGAAAAGAAAGAGTTAGAAAATTGAAGTTATGTATGTTATGTTTATATTTATCTGATACATCTAGTAATACAAGTAGTTTAGGAAGGTAATTGCTTCTTAGGAACCACCTAACTATTATTAAAACTTGCAAATAACTTCCCTATCCTATTTTAGTAATTATATAATTGTTGTTATTATGTGGTTAATATTGTAGATACACACATATACATAGATACACACATATACTAAATGGATATAAACCCAGATATTACACAGATTCTCCTTTATCTGAGCTTGTTATCAAGTTCAACTAGATGTATGATTATTTCTAATTATTGTTAGCCCCAAGCTGGACAATAGATCCAACGCCATATTAGACTAGACGCCAGCTGCAGAACGGCAGTTTTTCATTTTCACATGATTATTATCGCTCCCTTCCATCATAATGGCACTGGCAAAAGAATTGTTCTGGAATCTCTTTGCAGTTACCAGTCATCTACGAATGGACTCTTGTTTATTTTAAGAAATCATACGGCCTTGGATTAATATATGCTAAGGAATATTGCATTCAATACTAAATGTTTTTAGGAAATTCGTTCTTTTTTTTTTTTTTGGGTGGGAAAATTTTCAATTTTTTTACACATTATATATCATACTTCGGAGTTAATCCAAAATTAAAAGAAAATAAGGACATAAACTAGGCTATCTGTATTTAAACATTTGTCTAGGTAACATGCATTAAAAGGTTTTAGCTATATAAGAATACAAGACTTTAGCACATGATGTCTTTACATAGAGTTTATTCTCAATAAATTCTGTTTTATTAAACTAATTGTTTTAAATCTAATAAAAATTTAAATCTAACTTTTTTCATAAACATCTCTGGACAATCTCATTCTCGTAAATTACAATTATGCATAAATCAACTTTCTAGAGAAAGGAGAAAGTAGGTATATTCCATTAAGGATAGACGACATCAATTGTGCCAAGAGAGCAATGATAGCTTACGCCTTTAACACATTAACGAATATATTTACTTCCAACTATATTGCCGGCACTTGTAAGTCATTGAATTAAATGGCAGGCTATAAATTACACAATTTTGTTAGCCAAAATAGTTAAAAATGATACAAAATGTCACTCGACACCAAAATTGAGATGCGGGTTTGGAGAATAAGGTATGATCTTCCCATTTCTTTATGCATTTGTCTCTTCTATGCATGACGCAATTTTGTAAATCTCGTTTTGTCTTTTTAACAAAAAAATAACCATTCATGATTGTCCTTTTCTTTCTAGTCCACTGGAGTCATGCATGAAAGTTAGTTCAACTAATTTGTGACGTGGATTACATGAGATTTTGTCTTCATGATTCTCCATACTAAGCATCTCTTTTGTCTTCGCTATAACAAACAAGCCCAGGCAGCAGTCTTTGACATGCCTCTCTTTCATTTAAAGCCAAAATTTGATGTTAGGAAATTTTTACATGGATCGAGTCTATGACTGCACCTGCAAATCTTGTAGTTTGAAAAAATACTACATAAACATAATGATGCATGTCGATATAAGAAAATGATGCAAAAATACTTTTACGGCTCTGTTTTAGACAACACAAGTGGGGTCATGAAGCAGGTTTATATAAGAATTTTTTCCAATAGAACAACCACCTTTTATCAAAAGTTGACTATATCAATCATTCCATCATTAAAGAAACTAGCCAGTATTGTTCACCAATAGGATTATGGATTGTTTTGTGTATAATTTGTTAACTGAGTGCAAACTGTGCTTTCTTTCTTCCTTTTTTTTTTTTTTTTATTGGTTCAAAACTCACAAATCATACCAGTGCATTTAATTCTTAGAAGGCATGACTTATGTATGAAAACAAATACGACTATGTATTTTTAGTACAAATTTTAAAGGATTGAATTAATGTTTTGTAAGGATACATCAAGAAATGTTCACAATCGTACATCTACTAGGTTTTAGATCTTGTCGGCAAACATTGGCTAGAGCTTTAACGTTACAAAATTTACTTTGATAGTATGCATAAAGTAAAATATAAATATTAGACAAGGTCTAATGTCTGTCCTGCTATTTGTATGTCAAAGACGTGTGGAGTAACCAAGTAAAAAAATTGGTTGTATAGTAGTTCTTGGAAAAAGAGAAAGAACAACTGTCTATATGGAATAAATGTGATTGCTAATTGCAGGTATGATTGTTGATTGATTTAATGCGTACATTTACAGTCGATTATAATGTTTAATTAAAAGAGGACAAATATTAAAATGAATTTTAAGGGACAAATCGTAGATCCTGATGAATTGGAGCACCAAGAATTTCAATTGAACGATGTTTAATGTGTGATACAGGTGATGAACTGAGTGGTTCCTATTACAATTGTCAGAGAGGGGACTACCTCATTTTGAAGGCAATCCCCGCAAAATTAATCTCTGTTTGTTTTAGTGCAAATTAATGCAATGATGTCCCTTAGCTTAGTGGTAGGGTCAATAATATCAAATCAGGCTTAGTTGAAATTTCTCTTTTCACAATCACATCACTATAAGCTGATAATTTTATTATACACCAAATATTCAAGCAGTGTTACGTTATCATTATCATAAATTACTTTTTTAACTCTACTCTGGAATAGAGTCATTGGTCTGCATTGTTCATAACTGATACATTCAATAAGATCAATAATAGCTATCAAGATGTTGAACAAAATTCTTAAAAAACTAGCTAACTCAAAATGGGGGAAAAAAGAGGTAGATAATTGGGAATGATTTTATCAAGCTACAAAAGATCGAAAAAATCCAAATTTGGCCAATTCATTTTTTTCACTGGGTTAGAGTCTAGGAAACATATGGCTTCCTACTACCAAAATATCATTTTCGAAACTTAACCCTACATCAAGCACAGAATAAATCGAATAGATGAATGCCCAGTAATGCAAATATGGTGACCAAAATTGGGCTGGTTGGTTAGATGAGCAAGATTTGATAGCTGATGTCATTTGCAGCACAAAAGAGGTTAGGGAACACGTGAGAGGATCTTTCTCTAATGTGTCTCTGATACTTAAGTCAGTAAATATGAAAGTAAAGTAAAAAAGTTCAAGAAGCTTTCTGCTATAATAAGAAAGCGTACCTTTGAGAGGTAAAATGAGGAGTTTTTAATACTTGAGGGGAAAGAAAGAGAACATGACAAGACAAGAGCTATAGACTGACAGTTTAGTAGTTATATTTTGGCAATGTCAGATATAGGTTTAACTTGTGTCAGAAGATATATGTCACATCAATCATATCTAATTCTCCTTGTATGTAATACTTGGTAAATGTTTCAGAAGCTCAACGCCTATAAGCCCAGCTCTAAGTTATCTCTGACTTCCCGAAGTGACGCAAAGAACAAAGTGCCCAGGATCCACACGAACTATATTGCTTCTTTTTTTAGGTTTTTTTTCAAAGGCAAAACTAATCCATTTTCCTTTTCCTTCTTGTGAAAACAAGTTACTCCCATGTTTAAGTAAAGGAAATGAGAGTCAAGATCGTGAACGATTTATGTAATATGTTGCCACTCACTGGGGAAAAAACAAAAAGGATAGTTTCACATTACTTCCCTGAGATTTAGCCTAATTGCAATAAGCCACCCTCTTGTTGGAAAATTATACTTACCTCCCCTATTTTGCAACTTTCAGTAATAAAAACAGCCCATTTTGTTGACTAAAGCAAAAGATTCAAATGGATTTTCAAATTTGCGTTTGTGTAATTCTTATTAAAATAAATTAGAATTTTATAAAAAAAATGATAAATCCATTTTAAAAGTCAAAATTCAACCCGAACAAGTATCATCGATTTGACGAAAATTTGAACTACAAACTAGTCCATCTCATCCGATTATTCGAAAAATTGGTTTGGGTACATCAGTTGCCTAAACTAATTTTTGTTAAATTTACTTTTTGAAAAAAAAAGAAAACAATCTAAATTTCTATTGATTTGTCACTTCTCAATCTTATTCCACTTTTATAAATAAATCATTCATATAAACTTTGTGTATTTCTTAAAATGAACTCTATATTATGCGTCTGTTCTCAATAGATTTTTTTTACCTGATTTTAGCTTCTGATTTTGAAAATCTATTTTGTGCTGTTCTCAACTGCTTTTTTTTTTACTATATTTTTAGATTATTTAAGCTAAAATCAGGAGCAAGCAACTGATTTTTAGCTTTTCTAAAATCATTTTTTATAAAAATTAGAAGTCTTGAGAACAAGCCCTATATTAGTTCAAATTTCTAAATTTTTTAATTCAAAGTTTCTAAATTTTTTACAAAAATAAATTTTAAAACTATATAAAAATTTAAAATTTAATCCTAACTTTTTGTTTATTCAAGATATTTTAACATAAAAATTAAAAAACTAATTTATATTAGATATAATATATAAATCAGTTCGAGTAACCAACAATTTGCAAATTTGCAAACAACGATCTAAATCAATGGGTAAATTTTGGAAGCAATAACAAAAACCAATCCAAGTACCCTTCTTTATTGATTCAAGACAAATCAGTTTTACAGGTTTTTCAATTTGCTGAATTTTTTAACAGACCTAAATGTAGCTATACTTCTATCATTCAAACCATCCAGCAATCAATACTTTAAACAAATACTACCATGAGTATCATTCTTATTTTTGAGTTGGGCGGTGATAACTAAAGGAGTATGGTGGGATGTTGTTGTAGGTATTTTCTTTTTTTTTTCTTTTCCCTTTTTGTTATACCACTTTTCCTCATAAGTAAATTAGCAATTAAATGAAGGTAGAGTAATCATTTGTTGTGACAAGGGAGGTAAGTGTAATTTTGCAAACAAGGAGGGAACTTCTTGCAATTAGGCAAAACCTCAAGGGAGGAATATGAAATTTTCCAAAAATTTAAAAAAAAAAAAAGGACAAAAATAACACGTAGATGTTGGATCATGCATGCGACATTTAGGCTTCTAGATAGCCGTCATCACGTGGATATCGGCTTTTATTTTCGTTCCATGGTACTTTCTTTGCCTTCTAGAGTCGAACTTCTTTTATATTAGCGATGGTGACCACAGCAAATTTTCTTTATTTGCTTTCCTCAGTACAAATGATTGATTCTTCCCAACACAACATTGATAAATGAATGTAGACGTGTGCGTTTTTGCTTGTGATGCTAGACTGGATATGATAAGGGAACGAGAAAGGAGCAGATAGAAGGGGCGAGATAGTTAATCCTCTTGCAAATTCAATAAGTCATAGTTTAAAATCAACGAGCAAAAAGATTTAATTAGTATTTAGAGGATGAAATCTATAAATTTTAGGATAAGAGAGCTTAATTAAAAGGAATTTATAGAAAAGCATCATTCTCCTCGACAAATAATTAGATGCATAGAAATTGACTTGAATAAATAATAATAAATTAGATATTAAATCTATGGTAAATAGAATTAGTCTTAAGATATTAAAACTGAAATAAAAATGTAATTTGCCCTTTAACAATATTTTTCTCGAACCTCTTATTGCCTTAATCAGAGTATGCGATCCGAATAACCTGTCCAAATATCCAGTTTTTGGAAGTTTCAGAAAATTTCTGAAGTTTAATAAAATTTGTGAAGGAACTTTTTTCTTTTAACCAATTTGTACTAAAAGGCATTCCAAGAATTCTACCAAAATGCATTATATTGCTACTATAATGCTTGAATTCCTCTAATTCAATTATTTCACTTTCATCACCCATACTTTCTAATCTTTTTTCTTTTTTCCCATTTACTTTGCCTTTGGGATATTCTTTTTAGAAAGAAAAAAAGAATAAAAAAAAGGGCTTGACCCAACAATCAACATAGTGCTTTTTCCATGTTTTTCCTCTCTGTTATCATGGTACAACTTTTAAGCAAACTTCTGTTTCTACAATCATCATACAATTTCATCTTTTCTATACAGCTTCTTTAATTTATTAGTAGTAACTTTTAGTGAAAGAAAAGAAAGAAACAAAAAACAGAAAATCTTTCACAACGGATCCCGACAAGCTGGACCATTCATGTCAACTAACGTTGTTTGAACATATCCCCCTCTTACAAAATTCAAAATTAAAAGATGAGTTTTAGTTTCTCAAAAAAAAAAAAAAGATGAGTTTTAGATTTTTCGGTTATATATTTATTACCAAAAAAAAAAAAGAATTATAGACAGCAAAAAGAAGCAGTCAACAGCTTTCGATTGCTTTAGCGCATGAAAGACGGAGGCCGGTGGGTCCAATACGCCACCGGACAACTGAAATTTCCCGTAATTCACAGTACACGCCCCTTACCTAAAGATAATAGTACATAATTAATGAACATCTAGTTGTTCAATTTTGTTATTTTCATAGTGTGTGTGGCAAAAATTAAATTTTGACAATGTTTTGTTGCATAACATAAATTTGTAAACTATAATCGGTGGATAGAATGGAAATTGTATCATATATAAAATTTAAATTTTTTAGATTAGAAAGTAGTTTAATTGTGATGATATAAATAAAAAATAAATAATCAATTGTGGATTTATAGCAACTAAGTACGATGTTATTGATATGATAAAGTATATGAGACGATAATGTTATTGATACGATAATTTATATAGTGATGTTCGTGTAAGTTTTATTTTTATTTTCTTGTGGAAAGAAAAAGATTACTTTCCAAGCTCTTTAAATCATTTACTCCTTTAAGTAGTACAACTTATACCATTTATGCACCCAAAAAAAAAAATGATGCCTTTAAAATAGTTAGTTTTGAAGTTTACAGAGAGATATTTACTCAAAATAAAGTTTAAGAAGAAATACATTAGTAATACGCAGTAGTATCTAATTATAGGCGTCAAAAACTTTTGGTCGCACTTTATGTTACGTGTGAAGGATAATTGCACGTATCATTTGTATATTGGATACCACAAGCCTTTTTTTATTCCATTTGTACAAATTTTTTTATATTTTATTGAAAATTAAAATGGCAAAAAAATTTGAAAATGTTGTATATTTAAATATCTTGCACAATCACTTATAAAGCCAGAATTTGCGAGGATATTAATGGCAGAAGGGGTTGTTAATTCTTAAGTAACATTTGATTATTTGACAGCCTATTCTAAAGAGATACATACATATGATATGTACGTACGTATGTATATGTGTATGTCTGTGTATATGTATATGTCTATATCTTTTAGGTCAAACATGTCATCACATCGAAGAATATTCGATTTGTTTCTTTCTTTCTTTCTTTTTCGTTCCCTATTTTTTGACGCAGAAATGCTCATAAGATATTTCAGTATTTTTTTTCTGGATTATATTCTGGAAAGTGGAATGGTGGAATTGTATCTTTCGTGCATGACTTTTGGTTTATACTCGCAGATTTCTCAATAGAAAATTCTTGGTAGTTGGTATTACACATTGAACAAGTAAACTTCATAAATTTCGATCAAATGTTTTCAAAATCCCAAATGTCATTTTATAGAGATATTTTAAGATGTCAAACGTCTATAGGAGCTTCCTGGCTCAAAGTGATATAATAATGACTCTGGGAAAATGATTTTTATTCTATGAGGCTTGAGTGATAGTCACCCACGAGGTTTAGGAAATTTCCAATTTCTACCACAAAAGTTTTGCCCATGGTTTTGAAACCTGAAATACTCTAGTAAAACTAGCATGCTGTCACCTAATCTTATCTAGTTATCCATTCAAATGTGTGATAACATAAAATGTCTTTTCAAATAGATGCTATGTTTTATTGTCAAACATTTCCTATTAAATTTGTAATAGGTTGATAATGACATATGATGTAAAAGGTCATAGAAATTTGTGGAATATTATAGAATGATTTTCCATGCATTATTGTCAAGCCCTTCTTTTGCAATAATTAACTTTTAGTAAACAAAAATGCAAGAAAGAAATTATACAAGGTTAAGAGAAAATCATTTAAAAACGAATTATATCGTAGATTTGGATTGAAGAGGATTAACAAAATGTAACATCAAGTTCTTGTTTATACTATTTATTATTACTTTTAAGTAGTCCAATCATGTAGTAATAAAAATATTTATCGTACCACATAATTATACTTTTGGATTACAATTCTACAAACACACATTTAGATTAGGGATGTAAAGGGATTGAGCATCTTGTGAGCTACAGTCAAAGTTTGAACTCAAGCAACTCGAGTAACTTGGTGAGTTCAAACTCAAGCATGCATGTGAGAGACTCAAAAATTGGTCGAACTGTATTCAAGTATATATATCTATACTTTTACAATATTAGAGTAAAAACATTATTACATCCCTTATATTAAAAATAAAATTACTATATCCCTTATATTAAAAATATAAAATTTAATCTAAACTTACCTAAGCTCGAATAAACTCATATGAGCTTGAATTGGAATTCGGCCTAAGTCAAGCTCAAGCAATATAGAATAACCATTGGGCAAAATTTAACCTCAACTTCTAGTAGCTCGTAGAATTCAAACTCTGATATTTTAGCTCAAGTCGAGCTCCAGAAATTTACTGCTCCATATTCACTCAAATTGTTTATACCCTAATTGAAATTGCACTCGAATTCATATAAGTTAAAAAAAATTGCAATAATCTTAAGTTCCCCTAGCTAGTCTGCATATTTCTTCTACTTTAAACTTCACTTCTTTGGGGGAAAAAATTCATATTTATTTCACATGCTTGTATCACCCAATAGTTTTAGTTTTTAAAAGAAATACACATTATTATTATTATTATTATTATTATTATTATTATTATTATTATTATTATTATTATTATTATTATATGCCTTTTTCAAGGTAAGGCCTAGTAAACTTTGGACTATATCCTTATTCAATTGAGGTGCAATTGGAATATTATGTCCTATTGATGGACATGTAGCTTAGGACAACATTCAGATTCCACTTCTAATTTTATCAATTGTACAAGTCATTTTCCTTATTAGTGCCCGAAAAAGTTTTTTGGTGTCTTGTGTTATGCTTGTTTATAAAAAAATATATATTTTTGAGACATATTTTTCAACTACCTTTCTATCAAAAAAAAAAAAAAAACACTCGCTTACAAAAAAGTTGCAGTAACATTTTTTCAGAATTTTTTCTTAAAAGCATCATCCATACATAGCTTTTTGTTTTTTTTTTTTTTTTTTGTTGGTTTCCATCCTAACTCGAAATAAAAAATAGCATTAAATTTATTCAAAGCCCAAAATATTATACATGCTAAATCTGATAATTTATGAATGCCACCACTAATACCATAATTCAACTAAGATTCTTCACAATCAGTATAGGTTTTCAGATTTGGTTTTTGAAAAGCAAAATTATACAGGGAAAGCATCTAACTGTAAAGGGTAATAATGTGAATAACATGGTTTAAAATGGTAAGTTACGAGTCTTAATGAATATGAAAAATCCATCATATTGCATTTATTCTTACCATTTGAATACACATATTTACATTTATTCTACACATTGCACTTAGACACTTTCCAAGATAATCTCAGTTTTTCAATAAATTAACACTTCAAAATTCTCTAAGCCTTTCTCGTTGCATATGAACTTACTTGTAAAGAAGCCACATACTTATAGTAATAAATGGTAATATAAAAATGATAATGAATAAATTTTTTCGTACATCACAAGTCCATGTAAAT
The DNA here is from genome assembly GCA_024721245.1 of Mitragyna speciosa. Classification (NCBI taxonomy): domain Eukaryota; kingdom Viridiplantae; phylum Streptophyta; class Magnoliopsida; order Gentianales; family Rubiaceae; genus Mitragyna; species Mitragyna speciosa. Next base: position 2,189 of record JAMWEH010002425.1, on the reverse strand, counting down.
TTTGAATTTATCAAATAGTACATAAATCTAAATTTTATAATATCCAGTTATGTTCGATACGGAACTAAATCATTTCAATTATATTAATATTTTTTTAAATAATATAATCATTTGTATTAATATGAAATTATACAAAATTACATCACGACATAATTCCATACTTCAAAGCTAGAAAAATTTACCTCAAAAAAAAGCTAGAAAAATCCGACAAAATTTTTCAAGGAGCATACAAAGTATTTTTCCAAGAACACACATCCCAAAGAAGCCGAATTAACGGATGAATGAATTATAGCCCAATCAGCGGTTAGAGGGTGGAAACTGGGAAAAAGGAGGGAGTCCGTGGAGGAGTGAGTGGACCCCACGACAAGAGTGGTAACGAGCTGGCAAATACTTCGGGCCCGCCTCCCTTCCCTTGACAGACTGTTTTCTCGCCCTTTGTTTCACGCTCTCTCACACACACTTCACACATCTCCTTCCCTAAACCCCCACTCCTCGTATAATTACCCCCCTCCTTACGCATATCATAAGTCCCCACCCACATATTCTCAATATCTATCACCCTTCCGTCTTCCAATTGTTCTTCATTCTAAATTTTGATTATTATCTCCCAATCTTAATCGTCATCCCTTTCAATAAATTTTGATTATTATCTCCCAATCTTAATCTTCATACCTTTCAATTTTTTCTTTTTTTTTATTCATATGGCGGAAGAACGAAAACTACCGCTCCAGAAGCACAAGCACCGCCAGCTACTGTTGTTGTAGAGGAGAAGGAGGCTGCAGTTAACCCACAGCCGGAACCTGAGGCGGTTCCGGAGCCTGAGGCACTGGAGAAGCCAGCAGGAGAGGCTGCTGTCGAGAAGCTTGAGACCGAGGCTGAAAAAGCTGAGAAAAAAATAGCCGAATCTGCTTCCTTTAAGGAGGAAACGAACGTTGTTGAAGAACTCCCCGACCCACAAAAGAAAGCTCTTGATGAGTTTAAGAAGTTGGTTCAGGAGGCCCTTAACAAGCATGAATTTACTGCCCCACCAACTCCACCACCGCCTCCTCCTGCGCCCGCCGCTATGGAGGAGGAGAAGAAACCCGAACCCGAACCAGCACCAGCGGCCACCGCTGAGGAAATAACAAAACACGCAGAGGAGAAGAAGGAAGTTGTTGAAGAATCAAAACCTGAAGAGAAAAAGGAAGAACCAGTAGAGAAGGAGCCACCGAAGCCTGAGGCCGAGGCGGCGCTGGAAGCAGTTGAAGAAAAGAAGGAACCATCGGAAACTGCTCCTGCGACTGTTGTTGTTGTTGAGAAGGTGGAGGTGAAGGCTGAGGCTGTTGAGGACGACGGCACAAAAACTGTTGAAGAAATTAAAGAAACCATAGTTGAAGTAACCAATAGTGCACCTGCCGCACCCGAGGCGGCTGCTCCGGCCGAGGATCCACCAAAGGAGGAAGTCCCGGTGGAGGAACCGAAGGCACCAGAAGAAGTCTGTATATGGGGAATTCCTCTCTTGGCTGATGAAAGAAGCGATGTTATTCTCCTCAAGTTCCTCAGGGCGAGAGACTTTAAAGTGAAGGACGCCTTCACCATGCTGAAGAACGTGGTAGCATGGCGAAAAGAGTTCGGAATCGAGGCCTTATTGGAGGAAGAAGGGATCGGGAGAGGATTGGAAAAGGTGGTTTATATGCATGGAGTAGATAAAGAAGGACATCCAGTTTGTTACAATGCTTTTGGTGAGTTTCAAAATAAGGAATTGTATCAGAACGCTTTTGCTGATGCTGAGAAGAGGTCTAAGTTCCTGAGGTGGAGAATTCAATTCTTGGAGAGTAGTATCAGGAAGCTTGACTTCAGCCCTAATGGAATTTGCACTATTGTTCAAGTCAATGATCTTAAGAATTCCCTGGCCTATTCCTCTTCAAGAAGGAACTCGCCAGGCCACCAATCAAGCCCTCCAATTGTTGCAGGACAACTATCCTGAATTTCTTGCTAAACAGGTTAATACTTTTATCATCCCTTTTTATTTGTTTTTAATTTCTTATTCTTGATGGTAAATTCAAATGGTTTAATTTGATTGTATCAATTGATTAATTATGTATTGTTGTTATATTAATTAATTGGCATATGGGGTGGTGTTGGTGATATATAGGTGTTCATCAATGTTCCATGGTGGTATGTGGCCTACAATAGAATGATCAGTCCAT
>JAMWEH010000933.1:0-21750 GCA_024721245.1 Mitragyna speciosa | reverse complement strand
TTTAATTAATTGCTTTAGTTAATTAAGTTAATAGAGTTTAATTAATTTATTTTTTTCCAGTTTGGTTTTTCAAAGTTTTTATTTTCTGGTTCATTTTTGTACAGTAAAGTGGCTATTATGTTTAAGTATTGTCATTATGTCCCTCAATGTTTTAATTTTCACATTTTAGCCTTTTCTTATTACAGATTGACAATCCAGATTTTATGCCTTTTCAATTAGGTCCCAATATTTGCAAACTTACCTCCCAATTGTTGGAATTTATATTTTGGACCCCCATTTGCTAGAATTTATCATTTTGCCTCCCAATTTGCTTTAGTTTGCAATTCGCCCCACCCTTGCCAAAATTTATTTTTTTTGCCCCCCAATTTACTTTAATTTTGCATTTCTACCCTTTAGAGTTGTGAGATTTTTTATTTTTCCCCCTTAATTAGTTATAAATTCTAATTTTACCCTTACGCCCCTTAGAATTACATTTTTTGCTTCTAGCCTTTTTAACTTCATGGAAATTGCATTTGCACCCCCAATTCGTTAGTATTTTATATTTTACGCTTTATTTATTTATTGTGATACCTTGACGTGTTTACTTGTGTCTTTAAGCATTAGTAGCCGGTCTTCAAAAGAGATATTTTCGTTACCTTTTAATTGCTTCTTTTTGTGCTCCAAGGTGTTCCTATGTGATTTTTTATGCATTTTCTTTATATATTCCTTATTTTATATACTTTTTGTGAATTTATTTACTTTGTGCCATGTGATTTTGGGTTTTTATTATTTGACAAAAATGTAATAGAATAGATCACAATTTCTTTTACTTTGGCCTATTTTTGTATTTAGCTAGTCAATGTAATAGTTAGATTATATTTCTCATATTTTAGCAAAATTTTATATTTAGATAGCAAGTATAATAGTTAGGTTGTTTTTACTTTTTTTCCCCCCCAAAATTGTAGCTAATGTGTAATAGTTAAGGCTTATTTGTTTTTGTGTGTTTGTGTGCATATATGTTTTTATCGTTTTCTTTAGGATTTTTGCATCTAAAATATTACGTTTACATGTTATGTGCTCCTACGTGCTTTTATATGTTTTATATGTTTATTTGATTTCGATTCATGCTTTATTATTTTTTTATTCAAGCTTTATCAGTTTGTTATTTCGTCACCACGCTAGTCCAACACTAGTTGTGATTTTTCCGCTTTTTCGCTAGTCCAACGCTAGTGAAAATCTCTAGAAAGGGCTAGTCTAACCCTAGACCCTTAGGTCATTTTAGTGTTAGTATCACTATATGTGTGCATTACACATCCCATTTCACACACTTTTAGTTTTCTTTTCATTTTTCATGATTTTTAATAATATTATTATTATTTATTTATTTATTTATTTTGACACATCTTCAAGTGCATGACATTTTGGGCTACATTTCACTTAGAAGTTAGGTCATTCATGTGATATGACTAGAAATAGTCGTTTACTCATCTGGGAAGCGGTGGATTGACTAGTCGTTCTCCCCTTCGTGAGTAGAAAAATATCAGTCACGAGTTATTAGTCTCCCATTCCCATTATGTTACATCCTTACTTTCTTCAACCACTTATTATCTATATTACTATTTTTCTTTTCTTTTTGTATTTCATTTTACATAGACTCTTGTGACTCCCTTGGGGCCTCACCTCGGGTTTCGCAATTAATGCGATAATCCCGATCAAGTCTCGACGGGACATTCCGACTCTCTCGACACCACACTAGATTTAAGTCTTGCATTCATATAGACACATTCAAAACGCGATATAATTTAGGATTAATGAAGAAAATTTTGATTAAACCTTACAAGTAGCTTTGGTTAGATAGAAAGGATGCCTTAGACACGAGCCTTTGCCTTCCCTTTCTTCAAATGTGACTCCTGGACCTTCTTCTCTCTTTTTTTGTAGATCGGAGTCGAAAAGAATTTTTTTTAAAATATTTTTTCTAAAATTTTTTATTTTGTTTTTTTAAATAATTTTTCGGGTGACTTGGTATATCCTTACTTGATACCAAATGGCGACTCCATTTTTAAAAATAAAACCCTTTTTCAAAAATTAATTGGCCAAAACCGTCACACTTTTAGTCCTGGCCTTATTTTCTTTTAAAATACCAATTTGTTTAAAATAACACTTTTTCATTAAAAACTCAATTTTTTTCACAGACGCGCATTTTTTCCAAAAAACTTTCTTTTCAAAAAGGGTCCCTAAACGAACCGCCTTTTTGGGGCACAACAGTCACAAGCCCACCACACAACGATTTTTAGGACGCGACATCCCCAATGAAGGCAGCCGCCATTTCTACAAATACCATCATGAAGGCTTGGCCCGTTTGGTCCATTTCTTTGGGGGTTCATGTCCCAATTAACATTTCCGAAGTTCAACACATTGCCTTCATTGTTATTTTCACTGTTAGCGTTGTTATTTTAATTGTCACGTCATCTATGGTTTAGTGCCATTTCCTATAACAAATAGATGAATTCTCATACTAAGTTAAAAAAAATAAAAAAAATAATTTAATTTAATTTTCCCCTTTTCTTATCCAAATTTTAATGGGGTGAAATTGGGAAGAAAAAAATGGCAATACATATTTAAGTGAATTATTATTTAACATAATGGAAAAGTTATTAATTTACCCATCATTATGTATGATAAAAGTATTTATATGTCAATTTAATATTAGTTTAGTTTTATCATTGATACTACATATACATATATTTCTAGAAAAAAATATCCTACTCAAAATAAGCACATAATAATAAATTGATATTCACATAATCTAAATTTTCATCGAATCCTAGTACATACTGAAACTCGCAATCTTAACTTGCCTAAAAACCAACTAAGGAATCTAATGTTCATATATTTCCATATCAACTCCTACCATTCCTAAAGTAAAATTTACTAAATAATCTATCATAAAAAATCCAAACAACTACCAATATCATCCAACACGTGTCAAATAGCAAATTAAAATTTTTCATCCAACACGTGTCAAATAGCAAATTAAAATTTCCTAAACTGTCACAACTAATCATTGCCTAGAGAACCCGTGCCATGATCAACATCTCCATCTCCTAATCCATCCTCTCCGATGCCATCATATCCATCTACCTCCTCCTCGTCAAGATCGTCATTTATGGACACGTCCTCTAATGGCTCCTCCTCAGGATCAAATTCTGGCTTGCTATCTAACTCGGCATCACTATCTAACCACAAGTGGGCCTGTCCTGACATCTGGGGTGCTAATGAAAAATGATTATCTATCCAGTTAATAAATACTGCCACTATTCCTCGTATTTCTCTATTAGTACCTGATGAGCAATGTCATGCTCCTCTAGGAGGGTAATCTCTCTTGAAATCCCTCTAACCACATATCGACAAGCATTTTTTGCATTCTTCTATGCTCTAAATGAATTAACCTCCTCACACAAAGCTTCATTTCTCTACCTCATATGCTCTCTAGACACATTAAAGTTGAAATCTCATGCATGTATTTAGTTACTCAATTTGCCAGCATGTTAGCCTTCCTAGCCCTATTCGTGGCTTGCGCTAACTCCTTGATGTACAAGTCCCTATAAAACCTCTACTACTTCTTGAGGCAGGCTACGTCACATCCCATCAGGTGAACTGGATAATCACATTCTCGATTCTCTGCGTGCACTGGATTAGGCATTTTCTCACAAAATTATAACACACCATTGGTAATTTAATTTCAACTTAAATCATATGCATAGACCTTTCAAGCCTAATTTACTAACTACAATTTCATTATTTGCCAAGTATATAACTTTCCTACATTGTCAGTCATAACTTAGGTTCTAATACTACTAAAACTATCACACCTCTGGCCCACACATGCCAAGCATGAGACAACTGTTGTATCCTCAAAACCCGAGAAAACAAGACATCCATTGTCATTCCAGAATTGCTAATCTAATATTTAATAATAAAACTATTAAAGTGCAGTACATAATAGTAATTAAATAATAACTTAACATTTAATTTGGGCCTATACACCCAATCAACTAAAAGAAATGTAAAATTAAAGGGTTCTGATGCATATCGATAACTGCATAACATTCATTCCTAACACCAGTGTCCATTATATAAAGCATAACATAATCAATAGAAGTTATCTTTCGAGTTCTCTATATATACCACCTCATGGCCCTCAAGGTCTAAAAAAGAAATGGTAAGAGAGAATGGATTGAGCGACACGACGCTCAGTAGGTAGCATGTACACCTCTGTTAAATCATGTAGCTATTATATAGTTATAATACTCTTGTAACATTTGTCACACTATACCACATGCACAATTAATGAAGAACAATTGTAATGTAAAGCTAATACATATGAAAATATCTATCAGAGTCGAGTGGCACAAATTATATGACATAACATAAACATATTCATAGCATAACTTGTCAATTAAAACATATCAAACATGGCTCATAAGCATGCATATGTAATCTTCGGCTTTTGAGTATTCAACCTAGAGTTTATCCCCTTTTGGAAGGGTAGTCGATTAAGCATTTTTCTTGATCGTCACTTAAACTACACATGCATGAATCAATTAGCCGGGCTTTATACCAACTACCATGACTTTCTATAACCAATCAAACATTCATGATCGTCACTTGATCATACTACATGACATGACTATAGCCCCTACCGTCTATTTGATAACCGTTTAGAGCCTTTTGTACGTAAAAATCTTTTTCACACGTCACATGCAAGTTTAAATAAATAAATAAAAACTTCCACTCATTTTCTATTACTTAGCACAATAAAACATTTGAAAGTAGGCATACATGATCTATCTCTTGTATATATCGAAGTAAAACATTTACTTAAAAAAACACAGAGGGTGAGCACTACCTAACTTGAACTGCTCGAACGAGATACTCCTAACTCCTCTCACTCTTGGCTTGTACCTATAGTATATATGTAATCATTCTAATTAGCTTGCATTCTTTGATCATAAAGTATACCTATTGTTGTAAGTATTTTATCTTTAAGTATTTTATTACTCAGGTCTGGATAATTTATAAGGATGCTGAAAATTTTTCCAAAATCGAAACTCTCTATTTTTGGAAAGGTTACTAATGTAGAAGGTTTTCTTGACTTAGAAAAGTTCACTTTTATATAAGACGTCTATTAATTGATGCTCCAAGAAATAGTTTTTTTTCTCCACTAAATGTCACTTCCCTATCTATTAAAAAAAAAATTAGACAACCCAAATCCCAAACCTATTTAACGAAATAAGAAATTTCAAAATCTCCAATTTATTATTAAACCTTAGTTACTCTTATTTGACTATTTAATAAAACTTAAATATACACCAATTCATAATCAATGATTGAGTTAGAAAACTTAAATTAAATAACTAACCAAAAAGTTCAACTAAAATATCTGCATAACTTTTTTTACGTGCTCCTATCTATGATCGCAATTCATGTAGGTAACTAGTAATCCTGGATTAACGATTAACATCTACTGCCAAATTCTAAAATTTAATAAATGATAAATTTTATTCATTAATTAACGATTGCTACTGTATGATACTTCCTAAAGTCATCAAACTTACCTTCTGCTGGACATAATCCATGTGCATATAGCATTAGTACTACGACTGTAATCATTCTTTTATTTATTAACATTATCTACAAATTCCTATTGCCCACCAGAGATTACCCTACGCCAATTGCTGTAGTTCGGTGCCGTGAAATCAGAAAACACCAGTTTTCCAAAAAATAAAGAACACCAAAAAGTAAATGTTGTCCAAATATAACTAAACTAATGTGTTACATAATAATTTTATAAAAATAGTACTTATCCCACGTTTGACACACAGGAATACGAAACTAGCAATTAATATAAAATAAACAAATTTGGCAATAAGAATACAAAAAAAAAAAAATAGATTAGTTTATTACTTGTTTTGGTCTTGAAAGAAAAGTCTTTTAACTAGCATTCTAATTAAGCAACTAGATTTGTCCTTTCCCCATTAGAGATTTCTATTATCTGTTAATGGAGAAAAGAAAGAGTTAGAAAATTGAAGTTATGTATGTTATGTTTATATTTATCTGATACATCTAGTAATACAAGTAGTTTAGGAAGGTAATTGCTTCTTAGGAACCACCTAACTATTATTAAAACTTGCAAATAACTTCCCTATCCTATTTTAGTAATTATATAATTGTTGTTATTATGTGGTTAATATTGTAGATACACACATATACATAGATACACACATATACTAAATGGATATAAACCCAGATATTACACAGATTCTCCTTTATCTGAGCTTGTTATCAAGTTCAACTAGATGTATGATTATTTCTAATTATTGTTAGCCCCAAGCTGGACAATAGATCCAACGCCATATTAGACTAGACGCCAGCTGCAGAACGGCAGTTTTTCATTTTCACATGATTATTATCGCTCCCTTCCATCATAATGGCACTGGCAAAAGAATTGTTCTGGAATCTCTTTGCAGTTACCAGTCATCTACGAATGGACTCTTGTTTATTTTAAGAAATCATACGGCCTTGGATTAATATATGCTAAGGAATATTGCATTCAATACTAAATGTTTTTAGGAAATTCGTTCTTTTTTTTTTTTTTGGGTGGGAAAATTTTCAATTTTTTTACACATTATATATCATACTTCGGAGTTAATCCAAAATTAAAAGAAAATAAGGACATAAACTAGGCTATCTGTATTTAAACATTTGTCTAGGTAACATGCATTAAAAGGTTTTAGCTATATAAGAATACAAGACTTTAGCACATGATGTCTTTACATAGAGTTTATTCTCAATAAATTCTGTTTTATTAAACTAATTGTTTTAAATCTAATAAAAATTTAAATCTAACTTTTTTCATAAACATCTCTGGACAATCTCATTCTCGTAAATTACAATTATGCATAAATCAACTTTCTAGAGAAAGGAGAAAGTAGGTATATTCCATTAAGGATAGACGACATCAATTGTGCCAAGAGAGCAATGATAGCTTACGCCTTTAACACATTAACGAATATATTTACTTCCAACTATATTGCCGGCACTTGTAAGTCATTGAATTAAATGGCAGGCTATAAATTACACAATTTTGTTAGCCAAAATAGTTAAAAATGATACAAAATGTCACTCGACACCAAAATTGAGATGCGGGTTTGGAGAATAAGGTATGATCTTCCCATTTCTTTATGCATTTGTCTCTTCTATGCATGACGCAATTTTGTAAATCTCGTTTTGTCTTTTTAACAAAAAAATAACCATTCATGATTGTCCTTTTCTTTCTAGTCCACTGGAGTCATGCATGAAAGTTAGTTCAACTAATTTGTGACGTGGATTACATGAGATTTTGTCTTCATGATTCTCCATACTAAGCATCTCTTTTGTCTTCGCTATAACAAACAAGCCCAGGCAGCAGTCTTTGACATGCCTCTCTTTCATTTAAAGCCAAAATTTGATGTTAGGAAATTTTTACATGGATCGAGTCTATGACTGCACCTGCAAATCTTGTAGTTTGAAAAAATACTACATAAACATAATGATGCATGTCGATATAAGAAAATGATGCAAAAATACTTTTACGGCTCTGTTTTAGACAACACAAGTGGGGTCATGAAGCAGGTTTATATAAGAATTTTTTCCAATAGAACAACCACCTTTTATCAAAAGTTGACTATATCAATCATTCCATCATTAAAGAAACTAGCCAGTATTGTTCACCAATAGGATTATGGATTGTTTTGTGTATAATTTGTTAACTGAGTGCAAACTGTGCTTTCTTTCTTCCTTTTTTTTTTTTTTTTATTGGTTCAAAACTCACAAATCATACCAGTGCATTTAATTCTTAGAAGGCATGACTTATGTATGAAAACAAATACGACTATGTATTTTTAGTACAAATTTTAAAGGATTGAATTAATGTTTTGTAAGGATACATCAAGAAATGTTCACAATCGTACATCTACTAGGTTTTAGATCTTGTCGGCAAACATTGGCTAGAGCTTTAACGTTACAAACTTTACTTTGATACTATGCATAAAGTAAAATATAAATATTAGACAAGGTCTAATGTCTGTCCTGCTATTTGTGTGTCAAAGACGTGTGGAGTAACCAAGTAAAAAAATTGGTTGTATAGTAGTTCTTGGAAAAAGAGAAAGAACAACTGTCTATATGGAATAAATGTGATTGCTAATTGCAGGTATGATTGTTGATTGATTTAATGCGTACATTTACAGTCGATTATAATGTTTAATTAAAAGAGGACAAATATTAAAATGAATTTTAAGGGACAAATTCGTAGATCCTGATGAATTGGAGCACCAAGAATTTCAATTGAACGATGTTTAATGTGTGATACAGGTGATGAACTGAGTGGTTCCTATTACAATTGTCAGAGAGGGGACTACCTCATTTTGAAGGCAATCCCCGCAAAATTAATCTCTAGTTTGTTTTAGTGCAAATTAATGCAATGATGTCCCCTTAGCTTAAGTGGTAGGGTCAATAATATCAAATCAGGCTTAGTTGAAATTTCTCTTTTCACAATCACATCACTATAAGCTGATAATTTTATTATACACCAAATATTCAAGCAGTGTTACGTTATCATTATCATAATTACTTTTTTAACTCTACTCTGACTAGAGTCATTGGTCTGCATTGTTCATAACTGATACATTCGATAAGATCAATAATAGCTATCAAGATGTTGAACAAAAATTCTTAAAAAAACTAGCTAACTCAAAATGGGGGAAAAAAGAGGTAGATAATTGGGAATGATTTTATCAAGCTACAAAAGTCGAAAAAATCCAAATTTGGCCAATTCATTTTTTTCACTGGTTAGAGTCTAGGAAACAGTACTGGCTTCCTACTACCAAAATATCATTTTCGAAAACTTAACCCTACATCAAGCACAAATAAAATCGAATAGGATGAATGCCCAGTAATAGCAAATATGGTGACCAAAATTGGGCTGGTTGGTTAGATGAGCAAGATTTGATAGCTGATGTCATTTGCAGCACAAAAGAGGTTAGGAACACGTAGGAGGATATTTCTATAATGTGTCTCTGATACTTAAGTCAGTAAATATGAAAGTAAAGTAAAAGAGTTCAAGAATCTTTCTGCTATAATAAGAAGCGTACCTTTGAGAGGTAAAATGAGGAAGTTTTTAATACTTGAGGGGAAGAAAAGAGAACATGACAAGACAAGAGCTATAGACTGACAGCTTAGTAGTTATAGTTTAGTAGTGTCAGATATAGGTTTAACCTTGTGTCAGAAAGATATATGTCACATCAATCATATCTAATTCTCCTTATATGTAATACTTGGTAAATGTTTCAGAAGTTCAACGCATATAAGCCCAGCTCTAAGTTATCTCTGACTTCCCGAAGTGACGCAGAGAACAAAGTGCCCAGGATCCACACGAACTATATTGCTTCTTTTTTTAGGTTTTTTTTTCAAAGGCAAAACTAATCCATTTTCCTTTTCCTTCTTGTGAAAACAAGTTACTCCCATTTTTAAGTAAAGGAAATGAGAGTCAAGATCGTGAACAATTTATGTAATATGTTGCCACTCACTGGGGAAAAAACAAAAAGGATAGTTTCACATTACTTCCCTGAGATTTAGCCTAATTGCAATAAGCCACCCTCTTGTTGGAAAATTATACTTACCTCCCCTATTTTGCAACTTTCAGTAATAAAAACAGCCCATTTTGTTGACTAAAGCAAAAGATTCAAATGGATTTTCAAATTTGCGTTTGTGTAATTCTTATTAAAATAAATTAGAATTTTATAAAAAAAATGATAAATCCATTTTAAAAGTCAAAAATTCAACCCGAACAAGTATCATCGATTTGACAAAAATTTGAACTACAAACTAGTCCATCTCATCCGATTATTCGAAAAATTGGTTTGGGTACATCAGTTGCCTAAACTAATTTTTGTTAAATTTTACTTTTTGAAAAAAACAGAAAACAATCTAAATTTCTATTGATTTGTCACTTCTCAATCTTATTCCACTTTTATAAATAAATCATTCATATAAACTTTGTGTATTTCTTAAAATGAACTCTATATTCTGCGTCTGTTCTCAGTATATTTTTTCTACCTGATTTTATCTTCTGATTTTTGAAAATCTATTTTGTGCTGTTCTCAACTGCTTTTTTTTTTAACTATATTTTTAGATTATTTAAGCTAAAATCAGGAGCAACTGATTTTTAGCTTTTCTAAAATCATTTTTTATAAAAATTAGAAGCTATTGAGAACAAACCCTATATAAATATTAGTTCAAATTTCTACATTTTTTAATTCAAAGTTTCTAAATTTTTTACAAAAAGAAATTTTAAAACTATATAAAAATTTAAAATTTAATCCTAACTTTTTGTTTATTCAAGATATTTTAATATAAAAATTTAAAAAATTAATTTATATTAGATATAATATATAAATCAGTTCGAGTAACCAACAATTTGCAAATTTGCAAACAACGATCTAAATCAATTGGTAAATTTTGGAAGCAATAACAAAAACCAATCCAAGTACCCTTCTTTATTGATTCAAGGACAAATCAGTTTTACAGGTTTTTCAATTTGCTGAATTTTTTTAACAGACCTAAATGTAGCTATACTTCTATCATTCAAACCATCCAGCAATCAATACTTTAAACAAATACTACCATGAGTATCATTCTTATTTTTGAGTTGGGGGGTGATAACTAAAGGAGTATGGTGGGATGTTGTTGTAGGTATTTTCTTTTTTTTTTCTTTTCCCTTTTTGTTATACCACTTTTCCTCATAAGTAAATTAGCAATTAAATGAAGGTAGAGTAATCATTTGTTGTGACAAGGGAGGTAAGTGTAATTTTGCAAACAAGGAGGGAACTTCTTGCAATTAGGCAAAACCTCAAGGGAGGAATATGAAATTTTCCAAAAATTTAAAAAAAAAAAGGACAAAAATAACACGTAGATGTTGGATCATGCATGCGACATTTAGGCTTCTAGATAGCCGTCATCACGTGGATATCGGCTTTTATTTTCGTTCCATGGTACTTTCTTTGCCTTCTAGAGTCGAACTTCTTTTATATTAGCGATGGTGACCACAGCAAATTTTCTTTATTTGCTTTCCTCAGTACAAATGATTGATTCTTCCCAACACAACATTGATAAATGAATGTAGACGTGTGCGTTTTTGCTTGTGATGCTAGACTGGATATGATAAGGGAACAAGAAAGGAGCAGATAGAAGGGGGCGAGATAGTTAATCCTCTTGCAAATTCAATAAGTCATAGTTTAAAATCAACGAACAAAAAGATTTAATTAGTATATAGAGGATGAAATCTATAAATTTTAGGATAAGAGAGCTTAATTAAAAGGAATTTATAGAAAAGCATCATTCTCCTCGACAAATAATTAGATACATAGAAATTGACTTGAATAAATAATAATAAATTAGATATTAAATCTATGGTAAATAGAATTAGTCTTAAGATATTAAAACTGAAGTAAAAATGTAATTTGCCCTTTAACAATATTTTTCTCGAACCTCTTATTGCCTTAATCAGAGTATGCGATCCGAATAACCTGTCCAAATATCCAGTTTTTGGAAGTTTCAGAAAATTTCTGAAGTTTAATAAAATTTGTGAAGGAACTTTTTTCTTTTAACCAATTTGTATTAAAAGGCATTCCAAGAATTCTACCAAAATGCATTATATTGCTACTATAATGCTTGAATTCCTCTAATTCAATTATTTCACTTTCATCACCCATACTTTCTAATCTTTTTTCTTTTTTCCCATTTACTTTTCCTTTGGGATATTCTTTTTAGAAAGAAAAAAAGAATTAAAAAAAGGGCTTGACCCAACAATCAACATAGTGCTTTTTCCATGTTTTTCCTCTCTGTTATCATGGTACAACTTTTAAGCAAACTTCTGTTTCTACAATCATCATACAATTTCATCTTTTCTATACAGCTTCTTTAATTTATTAGTAGTAACTTTTAGTGAAAGAAAAGAAAGAAACAAAAAACAGAAAAATCTTTCACAACGGATCCCGACAAGCTGGACCATTCATGTCAACTAACGTTGTTTGAACATATCCCCCTCTTACAAAATTCAAAATTAAAAGATGAGTTTTAGTTTCTCAAAAAAAAAAAAAAAGATGAGTTTTAGATTTTTCGGTTATATATTTATTACCAAAAAAAAAAAAAGAATTATAGACAGCAAAAAGAAGCAGTCAACAGCTTTCGATTGCTTTAGCGCATGAAAGACGGAGGCCGGTGGGTCCAATACGCCACCGGACAACTGAAATTTCCCGTAATTCACAGTACACGCCCCTTACCTAAAGATAATAGTACATAATTAATGAACATCTAGTTGTTCAATTTTGTTATTTTCATAGTGTGTGTGGCAAAAATTAAATTTTGACAATGTTTTGTTGCATAACATAAATTTGTAAACTATAATCGGTGGATAGAATGGAAATTGTATCATATATAAAATTTAAATTTTTTAGATTAGAAAGTAGTTTAATTGTGATGATATAAATAAAAAATAAATAATCAATTGTGGATTTATAGCAACTAAGTACGATGTTATTGATATGATAAAGTATATGAGACGATAATGTTATTGATACGATAATTTATATAGTGATGTTCGTGTAAGTTTTATTTTTATTTTCTTGTGGAAAGAAAAAAGATTACTTTCCAAGCTCTTTAAATCATTTACTCCTTTAAGTAGTACAACTTATACCATTTATGCACCCAAAAAAAAAATTATGCCTTTAAAATAGTTAGTTTTGAAGTTTACAGAGAGATATTTACTCAAAATAAAGTTTAAGAAGAAATACATTAGTAATACGCAGTAGTATCTAATTATAGGCGTCAAAAACTTTTGGTCGCACTTTATGTTACGTGTGAAGGATAATTGCACGCATCATTTGTATATTGGATACCACAAGCCTTTTTTTATTCCATTTGTACAAATTTTTTTATATTTTATTGAAAATTAAAATTGCAAAAAAATTTGAAAATGTTGTATATTTAAATATCTTGCACAATCACTTATAAAGCCAGAATTTGCGAGGATATTAATGGCAGAAGGGGTTGTTAATTCTTAAAGTAACATTTGATTATTTGACAGCCTATTCTAAAGAGATACATACATATGATATGTACGTACGTATGTATATGTGTATGTCTGTGTATATGTATATGTCTATATCTTTTAGGTCAAACATGTCATCACATCGAAGAATATTCGATTTGTTTCTTTCTTTCTTTCTTTTTCGTTCCCTATTTTTTGACGCAGAAATGCTCATAAGATATTTCAGTATTTTTTTTCTGGATTATATTCTGGAAAGTGGAATGGTGGAATTGTATCTTTCGTGCATGACTTTTGGTTTATACTCGCAGATTTCTCAATAGAAAATTCTTGGTAGTTGGTATTACACATTGAACAAGTAAACTTCATAAATTTCGATCAAATGTTTTCAAAATCCCAAATGTCATTTTATAGAGATATTTTAAGATGTCAAACGTCTATAGGAGCTTCCTGGCTCAAAGTGATATAATAATGACTCTGGGAAAATGATTTTTATTCTATGAGGCTTGAGTGATAGTCACCCACGAGGTTTAGGAAATTTCCAATTTCTACCACAAAAGTTTTGCCCATGGTTTTGAAACCTGAAAATACTCTAGTAAAACTAGCATGCTGTCACCTAATCTTATCTAGTTATCCATTCAAATGTGTGATAACATAAAATGTCTTTTCAAATAGATGCTATGTTTTATTGTCAAACATTTCCTATTAAATTTGTAATAGGTTGATAATGACATATGATGTAAAAGGTCATAGAAATTTTGGAATATTATAGAATGATTTTCCATGCATTATTGTCAAGCCCTTCTTTTGCAATAATTAACTTTTAGTAAACAAAAATGCAAGAAAGAAATTATACAAGGTTTAAGAGAAAATCATTTAAAAAACGAATTATATCGTAGATTTTGGATTGAAGAGGATTAACAAAATGTAACATCAAGTTCTTGTTTGTACTATTTATTATTACTTTTAGTAGTCCATCATGTAGTAATAAAATATTTAGCGTACCACATTAATTATAGTTTTGGATTACAATTCTACAAACACACATTTAGATTAGGGATGTAAAGGGATTGAGCATCTTGTGAGCTACAGTCAAAGTTTGAACTCAAGCAACTCGAGTAACTTGGTGAGTTCAAACTCAAGCATGCATGTGAGAGACTCAAAAATTGGTCGAACTGTTATTCAAGTATATATATCTATACTTTTACAATATTAGAGTAAAAACATTATTACATCCCTTGTATTAAAAATAAAATTACTATATCCCTTATATTAAAAATATAAAATTTAATCTAAACTTACCTAAACTCAAATAAACTCATATGAGCTTGAATTTGGAATTCGGCCTAAGTCAAGCTCAAGCAATATAGAATAACCATTGGGCAAAATTTAACCTCAACTTCTAGTAGCTCGTAGAATTCAAACTCTGATATTTTAGCTCAAGTCGAGCTCCAGAAATTTACTGCTCCATATTCACTCAAATTGTTTATACCCTAATTAAAATTGCACTCGAATTCATATATGTTAAAAAAAATTGCAATAATCTTAAGTTCCCCTAGCTAGGTTGCATATTTCTTCTACTTTAAACTTCACTTCTTTGGGGGAAAAAAATTCATATTTATTTCACATGCTTGTATCACCCAATAGTTTTAGTTGTTAAAAGAAATACACATTATTATTATTATTATTATATGCCTTTTTCAAGGTAAGGCCTAGTAAACTTTGGACTATATCCTTATTCAATTTGAGGTGCAATTGGAATATTATGTCCTATTGATGGACATGTAGCTTAGGACAACATTCAGATTCCACTTCTAATTTTATCAATTGTACAAGTCATTTTCCTTATTAGTGCCCGAAAAAGTTTTTTGGTGTCTTGTGTTATGCTTGTTTATAAAAAAATATATATTTTTGAGACATATTTTTCAACTACCTTTCTATCAAAAAAAAAAAAAAACACTCGCTTACAAAAAAGTTGCAGTAACATTTTTTCAGAATTTTTTCTTAAAAGCATCATCCATACATAGCTTTTTGTTTTTTTTTTTTTTTTTGTTGGTTTCCATCCTAACTCGAAATAAAAAATAGCATTAAATTTATTCAAAGCCCAAAATATTATACATGCTAAATCTGATAATTTATGAATGCCACCACTAATACCATAATTCAACTAAGATTCTTCACAATCAGTATAGGTTTCAGATTTGGTTTTTTGAAAAGCAAAATTATACAGGGAAAGCATCTAACTGTAAAGGGTAATAAATGTGAATAACATGGTTTAAAATGGTAAGTTACGAGTCTTAATGAATATGAAAAATCCATCATATTGCATTTATTCTTACCATTTGAATACACATATTTACATTTATTCTACACATTGCACTTAGACACTTTCCAAGATAATCTCAGTTTTTCAATAAATTAACACTTCAAAAATTCTCTAAGCCTTTCTCGTTGCATATGAACTTACTTGTAAAGAAGCCACATACTTATAGTAATAAATGGTAATATAAAAATGATAATGAATAAATTTTTCGTACATCACAAGTCCATGTAAATTTTGAATTTATCAAATAGTACATAAATCTAAATTTTATAATATCCAGTTATGTTCGATACGGAACTAAATCATTTCTATTATATTAATATTTTTTTAAATAATATAATTATTTGTATTAATATGAAATTATACAAAATTACATCACGACATAATTCCATACTTCAAAGCTAGAAAAATTTACCTCAAAAAAAAAGCTAGAAAAATCCGACAAAATTTTTCAAGGAGCATACAAAGTATTTTTCCAAGAACACACATCCCAAAGAAGCCGAATTAACGGATGAATGAATTATAGCCCAATCAGCGGTTAGAGGGTGGAAACTGGGAAAAAGGAGGGAGTCCGTGGAGGAGTGAGTGGACCCCACGACAAGAGTGGTAACGAGCTGGCAAATACTTCGGGCCCGCCTCCCTTCCCTTGACAGACTGTTTTCTCGCCCTTTGTTTCACGCTCTCTCACACACACTTCACACATCTCCTTCCCTAAACCCCCACTCCTCGTATAATTACCCCCCTCCTTACGCATATCATAAGTCCCCACCCACATATTCTCAATATCTATCACCCTTCCGTCTTCCAATTGTTCTTCATTCTAAATTTTGATTATTATCTCCCAATCTTAATCGTCATCCCTTTCAATAAATTTTGATTATTATCTCCCAATCTTAATCTTCATACCTTTCAATTTTTTCTTTTTTTTTATTCATATGGCGGAAGAAACGAAAACTACCGCTCCAGAAGCACAAGCACCACCAGCTACTGTTGTTGTAGAGGAGAAGGAGGCTGCAGTTAACCCACAGCCGGAACCTGAGGCGGTTCCGGAGCCTGAGGCACTGGAGAAGCCAGCAGGAGAGGCTGCTGTCGAGAAGCTTGAGACCGAGGCTGAAAAAGCTGAGAAAAAAATAGCCGAATCTGCTTCCTTTAAGGAGGAAACCAACGTTGTTGAAGAACTCCCCGACCCACAAAAGAAAGCTCTTGATGAGTTTAAGAAGTTGGTTCAGGAGGCCCTTAACAAGCATGAATTTACTGCCCCACCAACTCCACCACCGCCTCCTCCTGCGCCCGCCGCTATGGAGGAGGAGAAGAAACCCGAACCCGAACCAGCACCAGCGGCCACCGCTGAGGAAATAACAAAACACGCAGAGGAGAAGAAGGAAGTTGTTGAAGAATCAAAACCTGAAGAGAAAAAGGAAGAACCAGTAGAGAAGGAGCCACCGAAGCCTGAGGCCGAGGCGGCAGTGGAAGCAGTTGAAGAAAAGAAGGAACCATCGGAAACTGCTCCTGCGACTGTTGTTGTTGTTGAGAAGGCGGAGGTGAAGGCTGAGGCTGTTGAGGACGACGGCACAAAAACTGTTGAAGAAATTAAAGAAACCATAGTTGAAGTAACCAATAGTGCACCTGCCGCACCCGAGGCGGCTGCTCCGGCCGAGGATCCACCAAAGGAGGAAGTCCCGGTGGAGGAACCGAAGGCACCAGAAGAAGTCTGTATATGGGGAATTCCTCTCTTGGCTGATGAAAGAAGCGATGTTATTCTCCTCAAGTTCCTCAGGGCGAGAGACTTTAAAGTGAAGGACGCCTTCACCATGCTGAAGAACGTGGTAGCATGGCGAAAAGAGTTCGGAATCGAGGCCTTATTGGAGGAAGAAGGGATCGGGAGAGGATTGGAAAAGGTGGTTTATATGCATGGAGTAGATAAAGAAGGACATCCAGTTTGTTACAATGCTTTTGGTGAGTTTCAAAATAAGGAATTGTATCAGAACGCTTTTGCTGATGCTGAGAAGAGGTCTAAGTTCCTGAGGTGGAGAATTCAATTCTTGGAGAGTAGTATCAGGAAGCTTGACTTCAGCCCTAATGGAATTTGCACTATTGTTCAAGTCAATGATCTCAAGAATTCCCCTGGCCTATTCCTCTTCAAGAAGGAACTCCGCCAGGCCACCAATCAAGCCCTCCAATTGTTGCAGGACAACTATCCTGAATTTCTTGCTAAACAGGTTAATACTTTTATCATCCCTTTTTATTTGTTTTTAATTTCTTATTCTTGATGGTAAATTCAAATGGTTTAATTTGGTTGTATCAATTGATTAATTATGTATTGTTGTTATATTAATTAATTGGCATATGGGGTGGTGTTGGTGATATATAGGTGTTCATCAATGTTCCATGGTGGTATGTGGCCTACAATAGAATGATCAGTCCATTCTTGACCCAGAGGACCAAGAGCAAGTTTGTGTTTGCTGGCCCTTCCAAAACTGCAGAGACCCTTTTCAAGTAAGCATATTTTTTTGCCTTGTTTTTGCACTGTTGATCCTTCTTTGGCAATTCAGTATTTGCATGTTGGAATCAAAGTCTAACGTGTACTTTTGGATGATTCAGGTATATAGCACCTGAACAAGTTCCAGTACAGTATGGTGGACTTAGTAGGGAGGGTGAACATGAATTTACCACTGCTGAACCTGCAACAGAGGAAACCATCAAGCCATCATCCAAACACTGTGTTGAAATCCCAGTTACTGAGGTAATTGAACTTTTCTCTTTTTTTTTTTATACTGTTGTATTATTGATGATCATAGAATTGTTTTCCAATTTGTGATTTTTTTTTTAATTTGGTTTTTGGATTTGCAGGGTGGCACTTTAGTTTGGGAGGTGAGAGTAGTGGGATGGGAGGTCTCTCATGGAGTTGAATTTGTGCCAAGTGCTGAGGGTGGTTACACTGTGATAGTTCGAAAGTCCAGAAAGATTGGACCAACAGATGAACCAGTGATCGGTGGAAGCTACAAAATTGGTGAACCAGGCAAGATTGTGCTCACATTTGATAATCAAACTTCTAAGAAGAAGAAGCTACTCTATAGGTCCAAGACCGAGTGTTCAGATTGAGACAATTTGGGAATTCATTGCAAATTCTAAGGTGTTTGGACCAAACTCAGATGGATATTGCAATGCATAATAAGGAATAAGAAGGGTTCTTTTTGGTTCATTCATACAATTTTATTTTCTTGTGGTTGATAGTAGCATTGGATAATGAGTTCAAAAGTTCTTGGATTTTGTTGTCATTCATATTGGTTGGATTTTTTTTTTTTTTCCTTTTTGGGTCCTTTCTTTGGTTTTGTGGTTGGCTTGTTCTAAATATCTTGTGAGACAAGTTGGGAAGGGTTGGAGGAGAACAAATAGAAAGATAAATACTAAAAGGGATTGAAAGCGTGAATTGTGAACAGTTGTTATTTATAAATATTTGTCAATACTTTCTACCTGTAAATTAGAATGTATACATTTGTTCTTTTCTTGTTGCAACTTTCTTCCTTTTCTTGGTATGGATGTTAAATGTTAATTTTGACGTTTGTTACTCATTTTCTAGTATATTTGTCCTTTTACTTTTCAATTTTATTCATTCTTTGGGATTTTGTTGTTTTCCTATCCGGCCTTGTCTTTCCCAAGTGGTATCTGAATTTAAGTCATTTTGGATGTAAAAGATTTATTTCTGCATATCAATTTGTAGAAATATGGAGTGGCCTGCTTTTGCATTTCAAAATAGTGATCGCTTCCATGTACGTTTGTACACTTGGTCAGTTTGATTTAGAGATGGTTTGATGTCTTGTGTTTTTTTCGTTCTTTTATTTTAATTATTAATTTACTTCTAATAGTCGTTTAGCATAGCGTTGTTAAAGCGTTGTTTCTAAAAAATGATTGCGTGTCAATTAGCATAGCGTTGTGAAAGCGTTGTTTCTTAAAAATGATTGCGTGTCAATCCAGCCTTGCTATTGACAATTGTGATCTAATTGATGATGTACTTGTGTTATTCTCGTGGTTCATAAATGGTAATTGTAATTTTTTTTTTTATAATAGTTAATTTTTATTCTTATTCTTATTCTTATTCTAGCCTATTCTAGAGGAGTAACTGGATCATAAAAAATCGACAGGGATTAAACTACCGTTGGACTAGACGAGTACACGTTAAAAGCCACGTATTAATAGTAAATTGATGGAAGGCAAGATTTGAATCTTTAACTTTTTACCCACAAGGAGTTAAAGACTATTGTAGTGGCTAACATCCCAATAGCCATTGGTTTCATGAGTGGTAATTGTAGTTTAGTTGACGTTTTGGTAATTGTAGTTTAGGTGACGTTTCTCTGAACTAAAACTTTTCAGTTGATTTTTCAACCGACTTTCATATGCCGAAAGGGGGTTTCTTGAAACATGGCCAAAACTACTTCTGAATTCAGGATTTATATCTCAAACTCTTGAGACTATCAAATTTTCTTAGTTTAGACAAGACAGAAAAACAAAAGGGATGACAATTCCAATTCCAAAAATTTTACTCGCACAAAGGGGACAAAGAATTGCAAGACGAAAATTCGTTGGATAGCCTTTTGTTACTCGCTGAAAACATAAACAAAAAAGAGAGCAGAAAGAATTAGTACGAGGAGATATAAATATGTCACCTGCCTTTCTGCCAAAAAGAAGAAGCAGACATGTTTCAAACGGTAAAATAAAAATAGTAAAAAAGCTGCAGTCCAGTAATGGTGTGAAACTACTTTGTGAAAAAAGAGAAAGCAACTGATCGGCTGTTAGTACCAAGTTGTATCTTCTTGAACATTTTAATAATCTTAGATTCTTAGCTGTCTTTCTGAAAATGCCTTTAGTTTAATGTGGAACATCTCATGTTTAGGCCATTTTGTATTAAAGTTAGATACTAATCATTCTCTCCACCAACTTTGTAAAAAAAGAGTCTTGTACTATATTTTCAATTCATTGTTCTCAGCTCTAATCATCATCATCATACTCAGATAAAAAGAGCTCAAGTTATAAGTAATAGTAGCATCACAAAAGGCAGTTGCAAATAGTATTATTTACGTTGAGTCCCACCCACCAATTATGCAATGCGACAACCGCTCATCCTATAGTATAATCCCAAGATTCTTGTTCATTTGTTGAAATCTTCTTCCATTGATTATGCCAAGATGTCTGCTGTTTTACAGATTCCTTACAAAATTTTTGTGCTCCTTTCCCCCATCTTATCACTTATTCCCCTCCTTCCACCAAATGCATGGACAAAGATTTTGTTATACATAAAGTTAGAGAAAATTTTGAGAAGATTGCACACTTTCAAATACAAAAGTTTATTGTTTTAAGTTACTAGCCCAGAATTGATTAAATTCAAAAACCCAAATGCTAGTTATAAGCCCTATTGAAATTCATAATTTTTCAATATGGTTTATGAGAACTTTTTGTTTTGCTGATCTTTATTATTTCTCTTTTTTTTTTTTTTTGGTGAAAATTATAAGCATAAAAATCCAGATCTGTAATTAAATGTCTCTAGTGATATATATGGGAAATGCTAGCCCGGGAAAAGAAAAGACAAAAAAAACATAATCATCTTGGGCTGAAAGATACCTACCAAACTGTGAACGAGCATTGAGCAAACACATGTTCGGTTTTGTGGAGTTTAAGTCAAAGTTTTAGGCTGCTTTTCCTTCTTAATTTTTTAATGATCTTAGTTAGTCTATCTTATGACAACCTCCCAAGTCCTTCCTCTATTGCAAAATCAAAAGAGATCTTTCATTCTCATCTGCTGGGGATAAAATCTTTCCTTGAGATGATGTTGCACAATCACACGTAGAGAGATAAAATGTCTCTATCAATTGATGACTTGAGAAATGTAGTGAGAAGGCATTCTTTAAAGGGCCTGGACACGTTTGAGCTTGCTTCAAAGAGCGTAAACTGATTAGTGGTTATCTTCAATTTGTATTGTGTAAGCATTCTAGAATAAAATTTTGCAGAAAACAATGTCAGAATTAAAAATTTTTCGTTTTGTACTGTACTAAACCTATATAATTAGACATCGTTTTTCGTGCGTAACCTAAATTCTTACATTGAAAAGCATCAATTATAAAATTCTAATGTAAACTATTTATGAGCAATACCGCATCAGACGTATGTGCTTAACTAATTTATATGATCTAATGAGTAAATTACACGCACAAAATGTACAAGATTGACTAGTTCATAT
The DNA here is from genome assembly GCA_024721245.1 of Mitragyna speciosa. NCBI lineage: Eukaryota > Viridiplantae > Streptophyta > Magnoliopsida > Gentianales > Rubiaceae > Mitragyna > Mitragyna speciosa. The sequence continues at coordinate 72 of JAMWEH010000933.1, read as the reverse complement.
GATGCAATGAAATAAGCAGAGATGTGTTTTGTATGTTTTGTCTACCTTTCTGTCGAAATAGAATAATATTGT
>JAMWEH010001880.1:0-83191 GCA_024721245.1 Mitragyna speciosa | reverse complement strand
ATGAGGCACTACTCAAATTGGAATTCTGCTGGGAGGGACTTCAAACAAAGATGAGAAAACCACTTTAACATGTCAAACTACATACTCTTTAAATTGGTTTGGAAGAACAAGTAATGAACAAAATGGTCCGGTCCAATTAGTCAGTGAACAAGTTGAACACGTGGTCATTATGATAGTATTCTTTTTTTTTTTTTTTGAGAAAAATTATGATAGTATTCTTAAGTCTATTACCTCAATTTTCGAGAACGAAATGCATGATAGAAATATTAATAAAAATACTGTAATGATATCTAATTAATGTAATGAATTCCAAAACAAATTATTGTGATAATTGGGATACCATTATGTTGAAAGTAGATTTTAAAATTGTTTGCACATATCTAATTCTTCATTATTTATAAGACATGTAGTGGTGCATAAGCATATGTAAAATACTATACTTGTTGTAGTTCGATGGTTATTTTCTTAATTGCAAAACCAATGATTATGCTATAATAATATTGTATTAATATTTCAAATATGATTATCTTTGCTCAGTACTTTCTAATTTTTAAAATCTACTTCACCAATTTTTCATATGTCTTTTTTTTTTTGAGTAAAAACTGTGATGATATATTTACTGAATATTCATGGAGCTTTTACAAAAGTTATCTTGCATCATGCTACAACATATATCCCTAACTATACAGTTTCATTTACAAAAAGACTAAGCTGTTAATCTGCAAAAATCTTAGGGGTCAATCCCCATTCCAACATGAGCTGCCAATTCCTTTTGGTAACTGAGACATTTTCTCCATGTAAGCACAACTTCAAACATGATTCTTCTGATTGTTGTCACGATTTCCTCAGCTCTTGTGCTCTTCCCTTGGTGGACCAATTGGTTTCTTGCTCTCCATAACTGGTATACAGTTACTGCACACATTATCCTTTGAAACCTGTCAGCAAAGTCATCAGACTTCCATGCATCACATATCCAATCTACTTCAGTACTCCACTTGTTTGCCTCTCTATTTACGGAACAAAATTCAAGCATTTTTTTCCAAATTGCAGCAGAGAAGTGACATTCAAAGAATAGATGATCAACTGTTTCTTCCTTCAAATTGCAGAACAGACAGTTTGTGTTTTCAAGTTGGATGCCCCAAGTTTGTGTTTCTTCCTTCATATGTCAATGGCATTGAGAGTGGTTTTTTCTTGTAAAGACGATATAATTTTTGCATTTGGGTAACTCATACTTCGAATTTTTCTAAAGAAATTGTATTAGTTCCCTTTCTTAGTACTCATGCATATATAATTTTGTTGTATATATATGATGAGACTGGATCATTTGCATATCGTAATGTAATGATAGAATTGTCATTTTCGTAAGGGGAGAAATACAAGAAAAGATGATTGGACCTACACAATTAATTTTGAAAAGTCAATATGATATAGTTTAAAGGAAAATTGGACGTCAATCTTGAATGTGACCTGGTGGTGAATAAAGCCTTTTGTCTCTAGTTACATTAAAAAATTGGGAGCTAAAAAATCATCATTCCTCAGACTATTGCTTTATTATTGGTTCAAATTTGCATATTGGCTATGATCTGGTCTAAATCACATATTTTGAATTTTATGTCCAACCCACAATAAACTTTAGTTGATATAATTTGATATGAAACACTAATTTTGAGTATTTGGGACCTAAAAATTGTAGAAAATTGTTCAGACCTTATATGCACTTATTTTTTAATGTAATATTTTATTTTATTAATTGGACCTTAATGTTTGTAATTCAAAAAAATGGTGTCAAGTAATTTATTTTTGTTTATCTTATTAAAACAAAAAATCATTTAACAAAAAATATCAGATAAAACTGAAGACACTGTTTTCTTTCTTCCCATTGTCATTTTCTTCAAAGTGCAGACAACATACAAACTCCATGTTTACTTTTTTTGATTTTAGCTAATGCTTCTGTACAATCTAAAGATTTTTTTTTTTTTTTTTGGAATTGATTTTCAACTCTAGAACATTTGGACTCTTAAAAAAGCTCTCTCCCTCTCTCTCTCTCTCTCTCTCACACACACACACTATCATTTTTTTTTGGTTTGTCAATTGAGACTAAACCACTATCGGTTCAAACAGGTACACTGAGCACTCCTATACATTTTTTATGAGAGGTAAAATTTAAACTTTTGACCTCTTACAAAGACTCAAGTCTTTTTGTAGTGGCCATCTGCCAAACTCCGTTGGTTCTGTCTCATCTTTCCAGGCCGGGCACAAAAAAATCTAAAACGCGCACAAAGCCTGGAAATAAATCAGAAAGAGGAGGAACACAGGTGAAGGAGCTTGATGATGTCTATCCATTTTTAGCAATGTTTTGAAAATCGAATCGGACCGACCGGTTCAACCGATTGAACCGCAAACCGATCATGTATCTGGTCCGGTTCTATATAATTTACTGTAGAATTCTAAAACCGCTGTGAATCGAATTGAACCGGCAAACCGATATTGAACCGGTGAACCAACGAGCCTCCAATTTTTTGCTTTAGCCTTTTTGTCAAAAAAAGGCTACTGTAGCGCTGGTGGGAGGTCTCAAGTTCGAGACCTCCCACCAAGTCTTGCAAGAGTGAAACCATTGAGCCGCGGTCCAAGATGTTGCTCTGTATGTTGCAAATATTTTATTTATTCTTTCTTTAGTTTTTCTTTAATCATTTTAATAAATTAATTGATTATTAGATTTTTAGTTTCTTTATTTCCTTTTGATAAAATTAACTCATTCTTACTTTTTTAGTTTCTTTATTTTCATTAATCACATGTATTGAATTTAATTGATTCTTACTTTTTTTAGTTTCTTTTTTTTTAAATCATGTTTAATGAAATTAATTAATTCTTACCCTTTTATCTTGGCATCCAAATTCTTTATGTTAAAGAAATCTTAAATTTACTTTAAACAAAAACTCTCTTAATCCTTTTATCTAAATTATTTAATTATTCATTTAATGCCCAAAACATTCTCCTAATTAAAAGTTTAAATTGGTAGTTTTCTAAGGCATTTGTGTAAATTTTTTAATTATGGTTAATCATTATTCAATAATAAGCACCTATGACATCTTGAAGTAAGTGGATCGAAAGTTATTTGCTTTATTAAAAAAATTAAAAATCAATTCAGATTATTAAAATCATATTTTTCTATACAATATATTGATTCCAATTATTATAGCATCACATATCTACCTTTTCTTGACATACTAAAAGAAAATGTGTAAATTAAACATAATTGATTAAAATAAGAACTAATAAGCAAAGAGATTTACTTGTTAGTTTTATTTTTAAGACTATTGTACAAAGTCAAATTGACTCGCTCAATAGTCTGATACGTCAAAAATAAAATTTCTTTTGGAGAGAATACGTCTAAAGTTAAAGCTTGAGAACCAATTTTAAATAAAGTTTAGGCTCTTTTAAGAAATTCTTGATTCGTACAAAATTGTTAGAAATTACTTCTCATTAGATGTTGTAACAAAAAACGTAAAAAACTAAAAAATTCAAAAACTAAATAGATCTAAACTAATAGTAAGATAATCAAATTGAAATTTGAAAATCATTTGATATGCGAACCTCTCTTAAAAAATAGGGCAAAAGAATTTTTTTTATTTAAAAAAATTACATGTACTTGAACCGTCCTATATACAAAGTTAATTGTATTATTTGGTACTAAAAATAAATTTGAATTTTATATTGAAAAATAAGTCTTGACGGTATTAAAAAAGTAGAGAATGTGGAAGCAAGCAACAAATATGATTTAAAAATTTAGAATATTCAAAATTATAATTTAAAATATTTAAAAATATAATAACATACTTTAAAGGTAAATTATGGTAAATTTTATAGTTATTATATTTTTTACACTTGTAATGCTATTTTCTTTGTTAATTTAATTGTTATAGACATAGAATATTTGAGAAATTTTTTACCAAATATAATAAATTCACTAACTTGTGAATTTGAATATAATAAATTTATTAATTTGTATGGTTGAATATGATAAATTTATTAATTTGTATGGTTGAATATAATAAATTTATTAATTTGTATAGTTGAATATATTTAAACAATTAATGGATTGACTAGTTCAAATGTATATTTAGTATTTGTTTTATATTATACATTAAATTAAATTAAAAAAGAAAAAAAATCATTGAACCCCGGTCCAACCGGTCTGACCTTGAACCCCTCCTCCCTCCGGTTCATTAACCGGTCCGGTTTTTAAAACATTGATTTTTAGTTGTAGTTTGCGATTGGTTCCCTCATCTCAAAAATGGACTCATTCGCTCCCCCTGAAATCACACAAAATATCTTTCAAAAATATCAAATTCTATCCTTGTGGCTTCTGATCATATCCTAACGCAAACCTGAGAACACCAAAAAAACTCAGTTGATGAGGATCAGGCCCCAAAAACTTATCATTGCTCTCTAAAATTCCTCTATCCTCCTCCCTTATGATTTCCTTTTGCTCCGAAGAAAAACGTTCTCCCTCTGGCCTCTCAGTTCCCTTCTCATCACTGACCAAAAACATTCTTATAAAGAATTCAATCACAAAATTCTCAAATCCAATTTGGGCTTGAAAAATAATCAAATATAGTTTTCATAGTAACTTTCAAACATATTAATGAATAAAACTAAACCTTCATAATACTATATAACAACATTTCGCCTCGACTCTGTGTATATATATACCCCAAAGATTTTTCTTTGGTAAGACGTTTGTGCGAAACTTTCGAGTTGTGTGATTTGTTACTAGGTCATTTTAGCTCATTCCATTTGTTTAGATAAGTTGATTTATCAGCTAGCAATCAAGGTAAGAATTAATTGTAAAAATCCAAGGGTTTTGATTGATTCTTTTGTAAGCTACCATAAGCCAGATATGAACATAAAATAAAAAATAATAATTTTTTTTATTTTTGAGTCTCTCGCTCAACTGAATCTTCTTTCACGTTCCCACGGCCTTTCTCCAATGGACTACTCTTTCTTGTCTCTTATTAATTCCAATCCCAATTTCTTAACTTTTTAGCCCTAAGAACACAAATTAATTGGGAAAACCCAAACCCGGGGGAGGAAAATTGATAATTACACAGCATGCAAATGCACAAACTGATGCTTTGATTATACATTATCAACCTTTGATTGTACATATCCATAAACAAAAACACAATTTGGTGGGTGGCATACATATTTACCGTTAAAACGGTACTATTTTTTTTATATAGAATTTGAATTTTGATTCAATTAACGGCTCCGGGTCCTTTGTTATACCTTCACATTTTCTGTTACACTTCCTCTTTGATTAATAAGTGTCCTACATTATAAATAACTAGAGTTAAATGTATATCAAAACTTCTCTCTACTACTCATCAATTAATTCACTAATAGAGGAGAAACTACTACCTTTTACACGAATGATAGTTTACAGTAAGAAGTTCGTGTTTTGTAGAGCAAAAAATTACACGAAGGTGATGGCAGTGGCTATAAAAGGGACATTTGATAAGTATATATGATTCCTTTCTTTTTCTTTTATTCTTTTTTTTTTTTGACCGAAATTTGCTCAGATGGTTTCTTAATAGTTTGTTAAAAACACTTAAGAAAATACACAACAAAAGATCAAATATCCAAACGTGTACTATAATTTATTCAATCGTTCATGATTAGATAAATATATGAGTTTAATGGACTGGGTCTCTGAAGCAACCCTTTTACAAGAAAGAATTACAATCCTTACTCCAAATTCTGCAAGCAAATTCCAAAATTGTTGTGTGAAGATCCATTTTCCTTCACAGCCTTCATCGCCAAACCTCTCCATTTAGCAGCATTTCTTCTTATTTCTTCCCCTTTTTCTCCACCTCCCATCACGATATCTAAGCACCTCTTGATCTCTTCTCTCTCCACCGTCCTTCTCCATTAACTTTTGCCCTCACCCCAATACCCCAAAAATCCTCAATTAGCTTCGCATTTGTGCTCTGATCAGCAAAATGTGGACATCCCATAACTGGCATACCAGCAACAAGACTTTCCATTGTTGAATTGCATTCAAAGTGGGTGATAAAACACCCTATCGACCTGTGAGAGAGTACCTCCATTTGTGCGCACCATGGGACAACCTCCCCACTTCACTTGGTATATTTCCTATCACGTCTTTTATTTCTTTCTCTTCATCATCCGATGGTCAGTGAATAATTGAAGAATTGGAGATTGAGAACCAATACTGTAACAAGTTAAAGTGTGAATAATTGGCTACCAAGGCTTTTATGAATGATTTCCGTTTGTGTAGCAGATAGCAAGAGGAGTGGATTATTTGCGAATATTAATGTGCTATGGTTTTGTACGTGGTGAGAAAAGTAGAGATGAGAAGGGAAGGAGGAGTCGTAGTTTGACAGGATTCATGTGAATGGTAGTAGTTTTCTCCTCTGTTAGTGAATTAATAGATGAGTAATATGGAGAAGTTTAGATAAACATTGGATATTAGTTGTTTATGATATAGGACACTCGTCAGTCAAAAAGAGAGTATAACAAGAAGTGTTACAGAGAATGTGTAACAGAGTACCCGGAGCCCTCTTGACTAGATCCCTAATGGAGAGGTGCAAGCTGTCATGGTTGAAAATTTGAAGCAATGTTTTGATTCTGAACGCACAGAAACTTTAGCTTTCCTGAGAGCTTTACAATGGGCAAAGGAAGTTGGTTTAACTCACCTCGGTATTGAAGGGGATGCTTTAAGTGTTGTAAGAAAAATTAACAGCAGGCAAAAGGAGTTGGCAATGAAAGGGCACATCATTGATGTAATCAGAGATTTGCTTAAAGAGTTTTTAGCGGTGAGTTTACATTATGTCCCGCAATTATCCAACAGACCAGCGCACTTAGCAGCTGAAATTGCTCTCTTTGTAAAAAGTAGAATATTATTTTTCTCTGATTTTTCAAAGCCTGTAATGGATGATGCTAATCTTGATTTGATTAAATGAATCATGTTTGGTTTCAAAAAAAAAAAATTCTTGAATATCCCAAACATCAAAACCCGTGATTATTTGGGTAATAGTTGATACTCTATCAATAAATAATAAGAATTTACGTTAAGCGATAAGGTAGCCTTCCTAATTTGTACACCACTCTCACCAAAGATTATAAACTTTTTGGAGAAATGGAATGGGTAGGTTGCATATTTTATTAAAAAGAATAATAATAATTAAAAAAAAAAAAAGACAATCCCTTGAAGGAGATCGCAAGCACTCGGGCACGCTTATTACACACCAGAACGTCTCTTTTGCAAAACTCGCAAAGACAAAAAAGGAGAAATCTTCTTCTCTCATTCTTCTTTTAAAACCCCTAACGACCGTTTAAACCCTTCGCTTTTCTTCCTCTTCATTTCCCAAAATCTCCCAAAACCCCAACTTCCTATGGGAGAAAAATCCGCTACGTCGCTCCACTTCCTCCGTTCTCTGGAGCTCCGCCTCCTCCGCTGCACTCTACCCTCCGATAAATCCCTCCCCTCACTTCCACCGTCCGATTCACCTCCCTCCAATCTCCGAACCCTCATCGAAACCGTTGTTCGATTAATTGAGTCCGGAAACTATGTCGGAGCGCTTTCCTCCGGCGCAGCCAAAGGTATTTTTAACTTCAGCTCGGCGACTGGCTTCGCTGACTCGGCTGACTCAGCCGAGTGGTTCTACTCCGAGTTGTTACCCCAATGCGTCGACGTTTTTGTGAATCAGAATTCGGATTCCGGAGCTGACGAAGAATTGGAGAAATGTTTTAGAGCGTTTCTCGTTATGGCCATTGCCGTTTCGGCTCTGCTTGCTTTTACTCAATCCAATATTACCGGGTAAATAAAATCTCAGCTTGACTTTTTTTTTTTAATTTTCCATTAATTTTTATAGTATAATTTCTTGTATTCTATTAGATAAAGTTAGTCATCATCATTTTCACCTAATTTAATCTTAATTGAGTTAAGTTATGGTAGAAAATTGAATTTTTATCAAACTAAATTTGGAAGATAATTAGGTTTTTTCGAAATTTTGCTGATTGCGTTGCATGCTTTTGGGGTTCTTATGTTGATTGGAGAACAAAAAATAAGATTCTTTTAATTGCTTATCAAAAGGTGTGAGATTTGATAGCTTAGGAAATTCATTGGATGATTATTGGAATATATTTACTGATGTCCTTGTATATTTACAATAGTCCGGTAGTGAAAATGCCAGCAATGCCACTTATGCCTGTTGCCAATGGTTGGGCGGAGTGGGAATTATGGGCACAGAAGGAAATAATGTCGGTTGGTTCTGACGTACGAGGAAAATTCTCTAATCTCCAGGTACTTGCGTCTTAGGCCATTTTGTTCTTATTTTTAGTGATGCTACTTTGTTTTCTTTTTTGTATTTCTTTTTTCCAGTCAGTTCCAAATGAAAAAGTGATGCATGTTTTATAAGTTTCTCGGAACCTGAAGATTGGTACATTGATGCTTAGTATTTCTGTTTTCCTGTAACTTTTTAATTTATAAGTTGGAATATGCTAGTGAGACACATATATGTGTTTTCTTGGTAGTTCTTATTGATCTTCTTATTCAGATTATATTATTGCAAAACAATAAATATTCACAATTAATGATGCTATAAATAATGTGTAGTCTATGCTGGTTATTGCGGGCCCTTTTTGTTATTTTAGTAGAATTTAGTTGCTGTATTTGCATACATCTTATTTCTTTGCTGATTGCAATTGTGCATTAGCGGCTCATTCTTTTTAACTACCCTAGCCAAATGCAAAATTTAACTCTATGTTTAGTGGAAACTACACTTGTATTCTTTTGGAAATCTTACACTTGGTCCCAAAATTTCCTGGCATGAAGCTTTAGACTTTGTGATTTATTGTTACTTTAGGCACAAATTTTACGACACTGGTTGGACTATTAGTGCTATAGATCATGAGCTGCCGTCTCAAAATCAATTGACAGTAGTGGAGTGTTTGTGTACTTTATTGATTGGGATAGGAATCCTTGGGCAACAGATGTGGGACTTTGTCCCTTGACACCCCTTCTTACTTAATGACTCTGGTTTGTTAGGAGTCTAGGGGCTAGCAGAGAGCCTATGATGTTGTGAGAGGCTAAAGAGGATCCCAGACATGTGGAGATTTTTTATGGGACTGTTTGAGTTTAGACCCAAAGCCTTACTCTAATACCATGTTAAAGATCATAGACTTCTATCTCAAAACCAATATGCAGTGAGTGAAGTGGCCCATATACTTTATTAATTAGATTAAGAATCCTTGGGCAATCGATGCAGGACTTTGTCCCTTGACAATTAGTTTATATTTCCAGGCACATGAAGACTTAGGAACAACAAAATGTGTAGTTTTCAGTTTCTTTTGCTATTCAGTTACTTTAGATAGAGTTCGTAGATAAGGCTAGTCTAGGAAGGTAGTCCCTAATTACGGGTGGCTTTGTGGTTCCTAATCTACTTAAAAGCACGCACACACACCCATCTGCACATGCATGCACATACATGTATACATCAATTTTGCACTAGTTATGTCTTTTACGAAGCAATAATAAACTATCAATTTATTTACTCTTCCTCTAGTTAAGAAAAATTGTACACGGGAGGCAAAAAATGTACTGATGCAGTTTAATTAGAAGTCGTTGCCCTTCCCTTTCATAAGCCTAAGAATGGCGGCTTTGCTTTTAAAGGTAGAAGTTATATACAAATAGCTCATGTTCTTTTGCTATAACTTAATACAGCTAAACAAAATTTGACGAATATTGATATGTGGAGGTATATTGGTGCTTATACATGTGTTATCAGCATGAGAATGAGAATGAGAATTATAAGTGCAAGCCTTTTTGTGTTTGGTACGCATCTTTTCCTTTTTTGCAACAAATCTTGATGAAAGGCATTTTGATTTCTTCCCCCATCCCCTTCATGTAGTATATAGTTTTTGCAAAGATGTTACTGATGAAGACAAAAGATTTGTTGCTGGACAGTGTTATCTCCACTGATGTGGTAAAAAGCATTTGTTGGTGGCTTGCTAGATCGCTACTCATTCATCAGAGACTGTTGGATGAGCGTTCATCATCTTTGTTTGATCTCTTGCAAATATTTTCACATGAAAGTTTAGAACATTTTGGTAGTCTGGAAAAGGTGACAAATTATTGGGGTCCAAACTTATCTGAAGACGACGCATTAACTGTTGTTTCCATCCTTCATTTAGAAGTGGGAATAATGGAACTAACCTACGCACGGGTAGATTCTTCCAGGTCAGTCATCATTTGTATAAACAAGTATTATGTGTTACGTGATTGCTGAGGTACAATTTAAGTTGATTTTACGTAACAAATCATGCTGCTGTTCCATTACTTTTTCTGTTGCAAGTTAGTTTAGTTGGATCTCTGTAACATCTGATATTGGTGCAGATTCGATTTTGAACACATTTAATTGTCAGTCAAGTTGGTTTATGGTGATATGTGGTTTAGTTTAATCCTTTCTTCCATTAGCTTTTTGCCTATGCTATTCTTGAATACCAGAGCTTTCAAATTTTATAGCCATGGCATTGAATAGATATGTTAGATAATTGGGTTTCATCATATTTGTTGGTGGCGCACAGTGCATAACGGCGTGGTCACATTTCATTCTGATGTGTTAGGGCCACATTATCTATTAGAGACAAAAAAGTTGAAATGTTTTTTCTTACCTGTTTTTTGTAAATGTGATGTCACAAATCTTCTCCTATGGTATTCAAACCTTCAAGTAAAGAGTTGAAGATGAAACTGCTTAAATTTTATTTTTTCTATCTAGGTAAATGTCAAGATATGCGATTCCTTTCATTAGTAGTTAATGCAGTTCTAACATGTCACAGTGTTTGGAAACTGATAATTCCTTATATTACATCTGTGCATCTTAGTTGTCATTTAAGATCCTTAATATCTAGTTATGATAAAGATCTGTTTATAATCTCTTATCCTTTGTTATGATTTTCCTTTCTTGTCTCTTTTCAGAGAGCTTTTAATATATTTATATTTTTTTTAATATCCTTTTTCCATCAGGCTTCACTTTGAATCAGCTCAAAAAGAATCAAGACTGGATTTCTCTGTTAGTGGAGCTCTTGGATTCCGCACCATGCATCAGGTACTTTAGTTTTAACATGAGCTCTGGAGATTTGTGGGTTAGATATCATGGATCATTTTAATATCTATTGGTACTTTTTCATGTTTATGGCCATCCTGATGAGTATGGAATACAGGTGGAACCAAAGGCTCAGTTGCTTCTCGTTACGGGCAAAGGCAGTGATGGTACCACTGGTTCCATTGGACATGAGATCCAGGATGATTTTTCCACTGCTGGTGATATTGCTTCACTTCAGCATCCTACTGAAACACAGGAAGCATCTGATGTTTTTATGGCCCCGAAGATCTTAGGCTGAGAAAACTGCTGAAAGCAGGTGATGAAGATGTTGAAACTTGTAGTATTGCTGCCACCCGCTTGAAGGCAATTCAGCAAGCTGTGATTCTGGCACAATGTCTTGCTATTGAGAAAAGTGCTCGGAGTGATGAATTGCAACTGTACAAAATGGCACCATATATAGAGGCGATAGATTCTCAACAGTCATCACATTTCATTATTCAGTATTTCTGTAACATACTACGTATTAGGTGGGAGTCAACTCGTAGTCGTACAAAACAGCGTGCACTTTTGATGATGGAGAAAATAGTTGAAAGTATACATGAACCTTTTCCTGGTGTTGCACAACGGATATATTACTGTTTTGCAGTGAACAGCCCTGCAATTCCTACATTGCGTAAGGAATTTGGTGATCTTTTAGTGAGCTGCGGCTTGATTGGAGAAGCTATCAAAGTTTATGAAGATCTTGAGCTTTGGGATAATTTGATATATTGCTACAGAATATTGGAGAAGAAAGCAGCGGCAGTGGAACTTATCAAGAAGCAATTGTCTGAAAGGCCTAATGACCCAAGATTATTTTGTTCTCTTGGTGATGTTACAAATGATGATACTTGCTATGAGAAGGCCCTTGAAGTTTCAGGGAACAAGTCAGCTCGAGCTATGCGATCTCTTGCACGCAGTGCATACAACAGGGGACACTATGAGAAGTCAAAAGTTCTATGGGAGTCGGCAATGGCGCTGAATTCCTTATATCCTGATGGCTGGTTTGCACTTGGTGCTGCTGCTCTGAAGTCCAGGGATGTTGAAAAGGCACTGGATGGGTTTACACATGCTGTTCAACTTGATCCTGAAAATGGTGAGGCTTGGAATAATGTAGCTTGTTTGCACATGGTTAAGAAGAAAAGCAAAGAGGCTTTTATTGCATTCAAGGAGGCATTGAAGTTCAAGCGTAACAATTGGCAGATGTGGGAGAATTTTAGCCAAGTGGCAGCAGATGTGGGCAATTATAGTCAGGCAATGGAGGCTATACAAAAGGTGCTGGATATGACTAGTAATAAAAGAGTTGATGTTGATTTACTAGAAAGACTGATGGTAGAGATTGAGAAACACGCTTCAATTACCCATTCTCAGCCTTCTGAGGGAATTCCTGATGCCAGTGCTACTCAGTATAGTCACTCTACCTCAGATGTGAATCATGTCAACAGATCAACAAGTTCAGTAGAAGACTTGGCTAGAAACCGTGAACACGAGCACTTAATACAAATGATTGGGAAGATCTTGCAGCAGATTGTTAAAAGTAGCGGTGGAGCTGATATTTGGGGGCTATATGCTCGATGGCAGAAATTGAAAGGCGATCTTGCAATGTGTTCTGAGGCCCTTCTCAAGCAAGTCAGAGCATATCAGGGATCTGATTTATGGATAGACAGAGAGCGGTTTTTAAAGTTTGCACGTGCCTCATTAGAACTTTGTAAGGTGTATCAGGAACTTTCTTGTCGGACTGGTAGCCGCCGAGAATTGTTTGCAGCTGAGATGCATGTTAAAAACATAATTAAGCAGGTGAGTTTTGCAGTATCCTTTTGCTTGGCACCTTTTAGTTTCCATGAGTTTTGCAGTTATGTGAATGAGCAGTTTCAGTGATCTTACCCATTTATGAAGTACATTGTTATTTAGATCTTATGGAATTGACTGACAGGTAAGGTTTCTTTTTGAATTCTCAGGGTGCAAACTTCTCAGACACTCAAGAATATCAGGAACTTTTGGCCAGTCTCAATGAAGTACAAAAGGCATTACAGGATAACTCAGTGGCTGCTGCATAAAAGCTCTACCAGCTTATCTGTCGTTAGCTCGTTTGCATTTCTTAAGGAGGTTAACTTCTGTGTATGGTAACAGGCTAAAGTTCACTTTGCATTCTGCATTGAATCCTTTCACAAAGACCTTGCAGAGTAGCAGAAGGAATTTGTGATCCTCAAACACAAGTATAATCCTTTGAATTCTCTCTTGCTGATTGCAATACCGCTGATAATGTCGAGACTATGTATTAGTCTGAGTTGACCAATTCTACCATGTCGTGTTCTAGCACTACAGAATGTGGTATAATCACTGAGAATGGTTTTGATCCTTGTGGAGGAGTAGGACCCTGCTTGATTGTTTGTTCTAATGCTATTAATGATGACAGCCAGCTCCAGAAGGACAAAGGCAAAGGTATATTCCAATCTACAAACAATGGTTAGTTGGGTTTGCCAGGAACAAAACCACAAATAAAGACTCCATTTCTTTAGCTCGAGGGAAAGGTATATCTTGTTCTTCACCCCCTAAATGAAAGGAGTGTTAGGGGGTTAGACAACCCGTAGAAACAGTATGTTGAGAAAACTTTGGTAATGAATATGCAATTTTATGAGATATATTGAGTTTGGTCAAAACCTGAATCTCAGCCCATTGCTTATGGGTCTTTGTACCTCTTCCTAGCATGAGGGTTCGATTCTCATCGTACCCCTTCCTTTTGCACCATCCCCAGAAACCCCAATCTCCCCTTTTCAAGAAAATTGAAAGTAAAGCCACTTGAACAATTTTTAACTTATTGTTTCTATTTGTGCCCATGTGCCCATGGTACACTGCGAGCACCTACACCTGTTCTGTGCTATGCTGTAGCTTCAGCTGTGAATTATTAAGCTGATTTTTCCAGGCTTATCATGGAGGATTTAATTATGATTTGTATTTATCTGATTAGGTTAGCGTATACACTATACATGGGCTGATGATGGTGAAAGTATTATCAGTTGGGATTCTCAATGCCATGATCCCTGCAGCAAATCCAGCGCCAATAACAAGAAGCTCTTACATCGCAATCTCACTTATCAAATCTCAAGCATATTCAGAAATTTTAGGATAAATTAGGTGATTTACTAAAGTGGGAATGCAATATGGCTGCTCCTTGTTATTGGCATTGAGTTTATTGTGGAGTCATGGCACTATGAATCCCACAATTTGGGGTTACAGATTGTACCAGCAAATCAAAATTCAAATTTTGTAAGTTGGATTTAAATCTAGACAAAATTTCCTGTGTGATGTTTGGGTCAACTAGAAAGCGTTATCCAATTTGTTTAGAGATTTTCACATGGATGCGGTTTATTGACCCACTCATGGATCACGCCACGTGATAAATAATGTATATTGGTGTAAGAAAATTCATATGTATATTGTTTAAACCACATGATTCATGAATGAAGGTCATAGATTGGATTTATAAAAGAATTTTCTTAATTTGTTTAATTTGTACACGTTACATATGATGTGTACAATGTAAACCTTATTTGTCTATAAAGTTTTGAATAGTTGTAGAGACTATCTTAATTTGTTTAATTGTGGCCCTGGTCCGGTTAGGCACATATATGATTTTTCAGCCATTCAAGAAATCACTGTTTTGTTGAAAAGTTGGGGCGGTTGATTATCTTAATTATGGTAATTTTTTGATTTGGTGCTACAACAAGGAGCTCCATCATAGCATGTACTGCAGGTTAGAAATTCTCAGTGTTGATTTTTTTTTTTAATTATTAAACCTATACTATTACAATTGGAGAAAGGGGAATGGTGTTGGTAGGATTTGAATCCTCGACTTCTATGGTAAAGTTGTAGAGTTTTAACTGCTCAACCCTTTATTTGTTCTCTATTCTAAAGCAATTATTTTAGACAGAAACTAATGCAAGTTAACTAGAGTGGTGGGGCATGTATACTGGACTGTTTCATTAGAACCATAGCGGATGCTGGTCGATATCTCTTGAAACTGAGAGGAGTTTGTTCAATATTAGGTGATGGAATCTCAGCCGTCTTCTTCCTTTGTTAAATTATAGATCTGTTTGGTTCACAGACAGGATGAAACAGGATGAGATTTAGATGACTCATTCCCGGATATAAATCCTTAGAATGAGTCATTCCAAGATTCATAATCCTTACTTGTCCCAGTGTTTGGTAGGTAATGGGTTTAGTAGGTTGAATCATGAGATGAGCTAGCCGGTGTTTGGTGGAAGACTATATTATCATTTTATTGATTAAAGTACCTTTACATTTGTGTAATTACTTTTATTTGGTAATTCAACATATAGTTAAATAATATTCTAAGAATTATAATATGTTAAAATACAAATATGAGAATAAGATATTTACTATTTGTCTTTTTGGTAATTCAACAAATAATATTCAAATAGTACTATAAGAATTATCATATCAATAGAATAAATGCAATAACTGTAATAGACTAGGAATAAAAACAAATAGTATTTCAAATAAATCAAAGTTTGCATTAGAGACTTTGTTAGGCCATTTTTTGATTTTTATGTAAAATATAGTATAAAAAAGCATAAATAAAAATATAAAACGAATTTAGAATAATATAACGTCAAAAATTAGTATTTTTGTCAGAAATTACATAGTTTTTTTCTTTTATTCTTGTGTGATTCCAAAAAACACTTGATTGAAATAAGATGGCATCACTTTCATTATTACATGCCGCAATTCGATTACTGTTGATTGTAAGATGTTTAATCATGCCTCTACAAATAGGGTTAGCTCAGGATCTTTTTTTAGCCCAATTTATCTTAGAAGAAAAATATATTATTTTTAAAATTTTCATTTGGAATTAATTAGTGATGTTGATTTTGACTACTTTAAAAAAAAGGATAATATAACGGTTTTTTTTTTTGAGCAAAAAATCAAGAGTTATCTTGATATTAATATGTGAAGTTTTTACAAAAAAGCAAAGGTTGCCACTGTCCTAACACTCCTCCTTACACATCATATACAGTAGCTGTGTACTATCTAGTTTGCATGTTAGGATACAAAAGGGTCTACATCAATTGCACTACAAACCGGATGATTTCTGTTAATTTTCAAATATTTTGAGGGACAATCTCCATTCCATAGCAAGCTTCCAATTTTGATAAGTTACGGGGACTTTCCTTCAAGATATGGTCACTTCATGTACTGCCTTCTTGATATGAGCAACTATGTTGATGGCATCTTTGATCTTCTTTTGGTGCAAGGCTTGGTTTCGTGCTTGCCAAATCAGGTAGATTGTTGCAGCAAGCATTAAGCGTCTAAGTTTATCTAGGAATGAATTTATTTTCCAGTTGGCGCTCATCCATTGCAATTCTATTGACCAGGTTTGTGGACCTCTAAGGATTTGGCAAAAGCTTTGTACTTTGTTCCATATAGCTGCAGTAATTTGACAGCCAAAGAATCAGTAGTTTCTTCAAACTAATGGCAGAGTTCACAATTATTAGTATCTTACTAAAGCAAATTCTTTTATTTTGTTATCAAACTAACTGACATGAAAATTGCATTTTATGCTACATATTATGCCAAAAAAAAAAGTTTTTAAGATCTCAATTAATCACAAACTAAAAGCCCAAAAATTATAAGTTAAAAAAATAAAGAAATAAACTAAATAAGAACAAAAAATAAAAATAATTGAAAACATAAAATAATAATAATATGAGCAAACGTTATTCAACTTAAAAAACAATTGTTGAACAAAAATATGAAATCGAAACTTTAACGGAGTAGAGTTCCAAAGAGAATTTGAGAAGAAGGCAAATTAGTTTTGATTCTTATGAGATAAGTATGGGTTGAATTTGTCTATATTTTTTTATTCCATGTATGTTTCATTCCCAAATAACTAATACCAACCTAACGTGGGATTATTTTAGTTTAGTCCAGAATAACTAACACCAACCTATCAATTTAGTCCCTGATGTTAATTTTTAGTCATTTAACCCCCTAGACTAATGGTCTAAGTTAGTTACATAAGATAATTAATGCTACTTGAAAAACCCAACCAAACATAGGATGACTTGGGATTAGTTATCCAATCTTATGTCATCCCATGAACCAAACGTACATTAACTATCGGTTTAGTCCCTAACGTTAATTTTATTTATTTAACTCTCTAGACTAATGGTCAAATTAACGGTCATGTGAAAAGATATGTTTAGTTCTAATTTAATCACAAAGGAATAAATATGCCCATGAAAATCTGAAAAAGAAATTTCACTTCTAAAAATAACCTTTTTGAGGTGGCAAGACAAAAAAAGTAAGAAATTAAAAAAAGAAAAAAGAAAAAATCAAATGACAAATTCACTTTTCTTGATAGTAATAGCTTTTCTCCTATTATAAATTTAAGTATTCATCCATTAGAAAATATACGTATTCTCATAGTCTAAAAAATTATAAAAGGAAAAGGATTATCGAGGAAAAAATTTGACTAACACAAAATTTGAGAAAACTAGATTTTGTAATGGAGCAAACATAAAATTTTCCTTGTAGGATTGTCTTTGTAAAATGCAAATAGTTGATAAAATTTCAGTATTTTGCAAAATAAGAAAGTTTATAAACAATTTAACAAAATAGAAGAGAGAAAAGTCTTCTAACTATTGTTTTATACTTAAGTTACGAGGACTGGATATTTTTGTCATAAAATGGTCAATTATGTGCTTTGGCTTAACCAATGGAGTTGAGTGACTAAAAATTAATGTTAGAGGCTAAACTGATAGTTTGAGTATAGTTTAAGAGAGTAAAGTGATAAAAACCTTATAGAAATGGTGAGTAAAGATTAAAAATTATTTCAAATTTGAAATGTGTCACATAGTGAACAATACTTATTTATGCTATTACTTTAAGCTTGTTTAATTAATTATACACTTGGTAATTCAATATATATACATTAGTGTCTTTAGAAACGATTAATTACTTTAAACAATCGCACTTGCAATTGTTGAGCCATGATCATGATGTTTAGAGAACAAACAAAATAATATGGACTTGCACTTGAGTCCTTGTTCCGAATATTTTTCTAATCGAATTTCATTAATCAATTTTCATTATAAGATATTTGTCTCACAGGGATAAGGTTTTCAAATTTTTGTCACTACACGATATGGGATGTGACTCTTAGTATACAACACCTAATTTCGCCCAAGCCGGAGGAAAGATCGCCTGGCCGACTGGGTTATTCCCAGTTGGTTTGTTCCCATTGTTAAAGCAAGAGTTTGTTGTCTACCTAAACAAATGCATATAAAACTACTACTGACGAATCCAAGTTCATTTAAGCTGAATCAGTACACACTATCGATCAAAAAAGGGGGAAGGACCACAAAATGTCAAAATATATGGAACGGAGGCAGTAATAGCTTTTTAGCTAATTCTAGAATTACAAATATTATATTTGCTAAAATGCATAGATAGGCTTTGTGATCTAAATATTGACAAGTTCGAGTTCAACCCATATAAAATAGTAAAAATTTGGGTCCAATTTCTATCATTTAAATTCACAATTATGAGGCTCATCAGGTCGCAATTTAAAGTGGGATTCGAATTGAGTTTGGACCGGCTTCTTTTTTTTTTGAATTACTAGAAGAGATTTTTTTTTTTTTTTTGCGCAAAAATGTATGAATTTTACTACTGATCATGAATGTACACAAAGCATATTATCTTTAAATCAGAGTTTCTATCTCCTTATCGTTATATTATTACATACATTTAAAATTATTCTGATCAAATCCCTATTCTATACTAAAACTCTAATTGTCAAAGAATTTGGTATCTTCCTCCAGTTAGCCGCTGCTAGTTTCACTACGTTTACTATGCACTTCTGCTTTTCTATTTAAACTGCCTTGATTCTTCTCCACCAAATGTTGTAAATTATGGCCTCAAACGATACCTTCCTTACATCATTGACAAATGTTTTGCTCTTCACTACTTTTGCAAAACAATAACTTCTTGCTACCAACTAAGAATATTTCTATACAGTCTACAATATGTTTGGATTCTACTACAATATATAAGCTGTAAAATCACAACCAAAGAAGAGATGATCTACAGTCTCAACTTCTCTGTTGCATGGTACACATCAGTTCTCCTTTCTGACTCCCCACTTACTCAGTCTAATCTTTAGTTGCAAGCCTTTCTTACAAGCTAACCACACAATGAATGCATGTCTAGAAATTTTCTTTGAGTGCCATATCAGACTTGCCCACTCAACATCTTCATTATGCTTTCCAATAAAATTTATAGCAGAACAGATTTCACTGTAAATTTGCCAGATATCTCATCCTTCCATTCCAATGTAACCATTTCTTCTTTATTTGGCTTCAATTCACTTGTTGCAGATAGCATTATCTCCTTTATATGTTCAGTTCACCGTTTCTGTGGCCAAGTCCACTCCTTTTTTTTCCCTTTTTATTTATATTAACAGATAAATACGAGATAAGAAATGAGCATATATGGCTCCTTTCCGTTTTGTTTTATTTTTTAGTAACCAAATAAATTAGGCAAAAAAAAAAGTTAACAAGATAAACATATAATAAGTTGGTGATGTGGAATAAATTGTCGACAAATATAATGCTTAATTATGTATTTGCGAAATTTGAAGATTTTATCTTATACTTTTCATATTAAATAAAAAATAATTTACATCTTAAAAAATAAGTTTAGTAAATGTGTGATTATTAAAAAAAAAAGTTGTGTAAAGTATGTTTGTGTGTGTATCTGTGTTTATGTATAACATTTGATTCTTAAAAAAAATGTTTACATATTTGACTTAGGAAAATGATTTATTCACTTCACTTTATGCATACACTCACTCTTTATTTTTTATTATATGAAAAAACTAAAAAAAAAGAACTTTATTTTGTATATGTTAAATTAAGGCCTTATAATTTAGAGGCATTTTAGTGTTTTCACCTAATAAGATAGAAAAAAAACCTATCATTTCTCTTAATTTATACAATTTATTTTTTAGTGTAAACTAACAATTATAACTCTAGATTTAAACATTTTTCGTTAATACATATTTTCAGCACTTGTTTTTCATTTAATTTGTTTGGCTACTAAAAAATCCAAACAAATGTGGAAAATAGTTGTAAAATTTTATTGTTACAACTAGCATTCAAAATGAAGAAAAATAATGCTTACAGGTTTATTCAAAAAAAAAAAGTTATAATTTATGAAACATTTTTATAGTCAAGATATAGAATAAATGAAAACAATACATAAGGTCGTCAAAATAAGATAAAAATAGTAATTGTATCCAAGAATTATAATGGAGGCAATCTTGTCCAAACAATTTATGTAATCCTTTTACATTTATCCATACTTATGGAATCTGTTAATTTGGTTCAAAAAAGTAAAATAAAACTGCGGTGTAAATTCAAGAAAATAAAATGTGATTAATCCTAATAAAGTACTAAAACAAATTTTAGAGGTAGTGTATATTAGCAAATAATGTATAAATTGAAAGATAGTTAGGGATTATATGTAGTGCAATTAGCAAATAATGTACAAATTGAAAGGTAGTTAGAGATTATATTGATTTGCTTTGTGGCACCGAGAAAAAAAAATCATGTATTTGAGCAAAGCTATTTAATCCACAATAAATCGAATGAAAGCCTAACACTTCATATTCAATTGGTAAGGCTAGTTCACTAAGGATTGCTTAGGAGAAGTTCGGGTTCAAGTCCCATTAGTAACCCCTCTCACTGATAAGTAATCAGAAAGAATTACAGTAAACCGTTGCAAATGCTTTCTTGGCTTGCCTTGGCCTTTGAAAGTAACTTTCTCCTTTGAAATCTTTTATTACCCAAAAAAGAAAACTTGAACTACGAGAGAAAGCTGGATCCACCTTAGTATGGTGTCTCCATGACCACATGCGTTTCAAAGGTACATCACCTGGCATGAAGCCACCTTCTTCACTTCTACATGCCCACTTCTTTGAAGTGATACATGCTCACCCCAAGGGGGAACCCGTGGTTAGCCCCATGCGAGAAAAGAAAGTGTCAAGTAAGGGTATAAACAAGCCGAATTGAGCCCGAGTATCACAATATTTGAGCTCAACTCGATTCTAAAATACCTATACTTGAGCTTGAGCTTGAACTTCACGAGTTTCCAAATTCCAAGTTCGAATTCGACTCAAGCATACTCGAGTCATACTCAAGCTTGAACTCGAGTTCAAGTGATGCACTTCATTTTTAAAAATTTGGAGGTCAATTTATAAAGTATAGAAATTTTATGGGGAAGGAAAATATAAAGAACAAAAAATTTCAAATTTTACATATTTTCACTGTAAGTCCTTGATGTATATTTAATTTCTCAATTGATGGCCCCAACTGATAGCTACCATTACCATCACCAGCGACCTACCAGTGATGTATTTTGACTCAAACTACGTATCCATGTTCGTTTTTATCCCATAAAATACAAATCTAAACTTAGAATCTAACAAAAACGCCTAAAAATCTATAGATCTGGGGAAAAAAAAAACAACAAGTAGTGCCATTGACCAATACCAAATCACCTCCAATCGGGTTGAATTTTACACCAAAAGAATCAGCATAACATAATGAACATGATTCTATCATCACAATATATCAATCGAACCAAAAAAAGGTAAGAATCAAAGCTTCAAATGTCATCATTTCATTTCAAGAAAACATCACAAAAACCAATAAAATACTATAAAATAAACCCCGTGTGTGTATATCGGTGTTTGTTTGTTTGTGTCTCTATTGTTTATGTTGTGTGTAATGGGCTTTGTTTAATGATCTCAAGGTATGGAAGAAAAGAAATATGAAATGGGAGAAACGGGGAAGAGACAATGAAGAAAAGGCAACTAAAAAGAAAAGATCTTTTTTACAATTTTATGATTTAATTTTTCTAATTTCATATTAACAGACTTTGATAAAATTACCCTTAAAATAATTCAAAACTAAGAAGATGAAAGACTGTAATTTATGTAACGAATAAAAGTATTTCAGTAATTTTACATATAAAATCATAAAATAATATACGTATAGACAAAAGCTCAAAAGGCTCGACCGAGCTTTCTAACAAAGTAGTGTTACGGCTCGAATTCAACTCCTAAGATCATGTTGAACTACTCGAGCTCGACTCAAGTTCAAAGTTGATCGAACTCAAGTCGAACTTTTATCATCGAGCAGCTCAAGTTCATTTACACCCCTAGTGTTAAGGGCTTAGTTCACAACACTTCACTTCTCCATGAGAGGGTCTTGTTCTAGGGCCAGCTCTTGACAGATCGGCTCGAGCTCAAGTTGACTGAGCTCAAGCCTGATCTCGAGACGAACTTGAATAGCATAAATCGAGCCCGAATTTATAAGTATTCGGTTCGAAAAGCTTGTTGAGCTTTTTGAGCTCGATAAATAAATAAATAAATAAATACTATTTTTTATTGACATGTGATATGAGCTTTTCGAAGCTTGATAAATAAATATATAAATAACTATTTTTTTTACTGATAGGTGATATTACTAAAATACCCATACATTTTGGAAGAGTTACATATTTTTATTGATGCTCGAGTTCGAGTTCAATTCGAGCTCGACTCGAAAACTGACTTTCGAGCAAGCTCAAATTGAGCTCGAGTTAGTCTAAGTCTTTAATGAGTCAAGGTCAAGCTCTAATTTTGATACTCGATCGACCTCGAGCTTGACAAAATTTTTCGAAGCTTGAATTCGAGTAGCTCAATATTCAGGACTTAGGCTCGACTCGTTTACAACCCTTGTCTCGTTTGTATCATAAGTTCAGTCTTCTATTAAATCCAAGGTTTGCAAATTTGCGCTTCAAGATAGGAAAGCCCAACTAATCTATCGTCCCTGAGGAAGCTTATTACTCGTATGTATTCTAAGTTTAGTCTTGCTTCTTACTCTTACATATCCTAAATTTTGTCTTGTATTAAGTCCGAGGTTTGTCAATTAGCACTTCAGGACAGAAAAAGCCCAACTAACCTATCGTCCTCGCAGTTGCTTATTCCTTGTAGAATACAGTTTCTGTGTTTAGTTTGCAACGATACTTGCATAGCAATTTCACGATTTGTACTATCGATTCATCCGTGTCTATCATAGTTCGAAGACTCGATCCAAGTCCGAGATGACTCGATCGAGTCGTCACCGAAACGGCTTAATCCGATGTTAGATAGTTCCGGATCAACTCCAAGTCATCCAATTTGACAAGAAATATGAGGGACTTGGTCATCTCCACGGCAAAATGGTGGGACTCGGTCCGAGATGACCTAAGTCATTTTCAGCTGGTCATCAAGAGATTTTCTTTACTAATATTTTTTGGTTATTTTTGTTTAGCATTTTTTTTATATTTTGAATGATTATTTATAATTTCTAGTGTAGAAATTGTTTTAGAATATGCGTCTCACTAAATTACGATTAATATACAAAGACCAATGTGAGAAGGTGTAGGCCACAACTGCGACTGCTTCTTTGAACCGTGGTATCTACCCGGACGTAATCAAAAAATCTTGGACGCACGCTGGTACTAGGGGGGCGGGAGATGCCTAGTGATATTCCACCGAGCTCCAATACCTTTCCGGAAGGAGAAAATCTTAAATACGCACAGGTATCATCACGTATGACCCCGGATGCCCAGTGCTGCTTCACAAGTTTCCATTATCTTTTCCGGACAGCAGACCACAACGGACCGCCGGACGATGATGAAAATCAGAATCTCAACCTGCACAGCTCATGATGCTATTCTCACCAATCTCCTCCATATTGATGTAATTTATAGGGAAGCCAAAAAGGTTTTTGTCTAAACAACACAAGATGCATTAATGAAGACACGCTA
Source organism: Mitragyna speciosa (assembly GCA_024721245.1). NCBI lineage: Eukaryota > Viridiplantae > Streptophyta > Magnoliopsida > Gentianales > Rubiaceae > Mitragyna > Mitragyna speciosa. The sequence continues at coordinate 59,147 of JAMWEH010001880.1, read as the reverse complement.
TTAAGAAAAATAAAGAAGCTATAGCTAACATTTTAGCAGAAGCACTAATGATCGATTGAAGCTGGAAAAAGAAGAATTTAGAAATCAATTGGGTACTAAGATTTTTAGTACAATCTGCCAGTATAGAATGTAGGTGACTTCAATAACTTAGAAGGGAAACACAATTACACCGATCAATTATCATACAATGGTGAGGCTTCAATATACAGATTAATTTGGACAATACACAAATTTGCTAATTGTTTTCTTTTTATTTCTGTATTAGTTGTAAAAATATAATCAACTTGGGTAAAATGCCAGAAAAAATGACTGGTTTTGGGAGGGAAGAAAGGGCAGGCCACTCGGCAACTCCCAGAAAGGAAAAAAATCTCGGGACTTGCAGTCTTTCACTGCCATTGCATGCACATCTTCATAGGCTAAGCTTTTCTTCGAGATGACAAGCCCACCAACACACGTTCAAACAGATTGAAATTCTGATGCCTCCTCCAGGAGAGATATAGCACAATCATAGTACCGTCACATGTGCAACCACAGTCATGGGATGGAGGGCAATATCTCTGTGAAGATAAACAGGACATACTGCTCTTTAAGCAGGACAACTTTTTGCACAAACTATTTGAAAGTTTTGATCCATGCTAAAAGACTGGATTATAATATTTTACTTCAACACTGGAGCAGTCACTTTGCACACTTCAATATTGAAACCGCAGTCCATCAGAAAGAGCAACCAGGCACGCTGCTGTTCAGAAAGTCTATCCCTTGGACCTTTTACTTCAACAAGCTTTGCTTCACCCTTGTAGTTATCGTGAAAACGCCAGAGCAAAAGATCAGGCATTCCACTCGACCAGCTCCGATAATCTTGGGCCAAATGTCTGCAAATTGAGGCAAGACAAGGACCCCCAATGCATGTGACAGCTGCACGAAGCTCAGACAAGGAATGTTTTTCCCAATTCACTCCCCGACAGGCTGTTCCCACATGTGACTCCCATGATGTAATAAGAATCTCTTCTGCCATGCCATCCTTAATCTTTCCTATGACTGTCTCCACAAGGTTCTTTCTGGCAGCATAAAAGCAATCCGTCTCCAGATCTAATGGAGCTGTCTGCAAATGGAGAGATTGCACATCTCAATACACAGACATAAAAGTAATTTTAAAAATAAAAAACAGCAACTAGCAATGGATATGAAAAGGAACTGAACTAGATGAAAAGGAGGAGCTGATCTAGCAGAAACTGAACAGCAAAGCATAGAGATTCTTGTTCACATTAAATTTAATTGTATATTAACAATAATCACGATGAGCGGCCGGTACTAAAAACTGGAATTTTGATTGCTAAACTTAAGCAACCAATTAACAATACAGACATCAAATCCTAATTTCCACCTAAACATAACATTGTTACAGCAGAAGAGCATAAAGAAAGCCCTAGAATAGAATTCATTCATCCTTCTTAAGAGCTATAGTGAATGCCTTGAAGCCATCAGAAACAGCGTGTTTTACCTTTTACCAAGTCCATATCAATTGAAATGAAAAAAATAACCACTATTAGTCACACCAAGCACTTAGGTATAAAACCCATGTTTTTTACCAAGCCAGCCGCCTACTACAGTACAAGTAATTAAAGCAAAACAAAAATGACACACAGTACACCATATAAATTTTAACAAATGGTCTTCAAGATTCCAGTCCTGAACCCAGTATTGGAACTTTGGAAACAGGCAGTTGAGAAATTTGAATAGATTACTAAGAATACCTGAAATTTGGTACAAAAGGCATTTGGCACATCAGGAAAAAATAACATCCCACATCAAAAGCCCAAAAATGGTCAACCAAATGCCACTCTCCGTATGAACACCCTTCCATGCACCTCCTTCTCCAGCATAATACTGCAGAGCAAGCTGTTCCACTCCACACTGCTCACCATCTTCACCATAAAATATACTCCTCATTCCTGTCTTGCTGTTCAATGGTCTACCTTGAACATGGACCTAATTTCATTAACACAGCTAAAACTAATTATCTTAATCAATGTCAGCAGAGACCCGTTTGACATAAGTTACTTCCACAATGTTGAAATAAAATACAATTTCTAATCTATAACCAAAAACGTTCTTAGTACCTGTTACCTAAACATTTACCTCAGTAATCTTCCTTTTAACCGATTGTGAATAACTAGGAGTTCTCCAACGCCTTGGTGGTCTCCCCAGTCGCAGAACCCTCCTCTGTAAGGCTACCCTTGAACCAGAACGAACCCAAGGATCCAATAACCCATCCTCAGCAACTTGAAGACTCTCGTTTATACGTCCCACATGCTCCAGGTCAACTGATAACCTCAATACCCAGTATCCCCTTCTTCTATCAGAAACGAAATTAACTAGAAGCCGCTTCAGTAGATTAATTGCATCAATATACCTGATCAAAGAGAGATAATCTGGCCGATTAAAATATGGTTTTAAGGAAAATGATGAAGTAATTATCAAGTAAACAACTTAGTAAGCCATACCCAAAGAACCACAAAACAGAAAAAATGAATAATCATGGATATTTCTATAACAGCCATGAACAAGACTCATAATTAAATGCACAGGCAAAACCTTTCAGAAACTACCTTCCTCCTGCAAACCAAAGTTGATATTTCTAATAGCCAATAATCCTTTTCTTTATAGGAAGATAAACCTTTTACAGTTGTAACCATATAAATCTGATACTGTATCATATACTGCATGGTTTTCAGCTATAATTACAAATCCTAAAAGGGGAAATAAAAATCAGAAAGGTAGTTAATACTACAAAGTCCAGCAGTATTCTACGAAAAAGATAACAGGAGCTCTTTCAAATATCTATATTAAGCATGTACCGTATACATTGAGTAATACAGGTATTATTATAACTTTTTGTGTTTATTGCTTCCCTATAGGCTATGAAAGCATTTGAAAATAAGTCTAGGAAACTGGTATTTTAACACTAAGTTCTTATGAACAGATAGCGTAAATTATGATTAACAAAAGTATACGTGGATCTTATGACAATTAAATTTCATTACCCACCCATTAGTTATAAAAGAGCCAAATTATAGAAATTATTAGCCAACTCCTTGGCCTGGGCCATAATATCATGCTCACTGGCTAACATGGGACTTAGCCTATGGTAGATATTTAACAGATTTCATTTCATTTCAGTGGTTCACCATATTTAACGAATTCCCAGCAGAAGTGTGACAATCATATGCAGAAGGGCAAGGATCTATCTCGCTGTTCACATTGCAAAAATAAAAAGATTTCAGAATTCCACCAAGAAGGCTGTAGCCTGCACCAGAAATCAATCTAATAAAAACATATTCAAACTAGCCCAAGCATGGATTAACCATTCCGGCACCCTTAAAAAACCTAAAACTATAACTTTTATTTCATTTTTTATCCAGTTCCTCCTACGTGCTAAAATCATCGCTTTTTAAGCATATAACCTTCTCCTCCGTCAAGCGCAGTTCTATACATACACGTCCTTTAACATCCGTTACTCCCACTAGTAACAGAATCAGCAGATAGCCATGTACACATCCCCATATTAACAAATGCTTCATCTTCAAAAGCCACGTGAACTAAAGACAAGCTTCTGATATACATTTCTTCCTAAAAACCAAAAACTGGAATCTCAACTATTTTGCTATAAGATTAAACTAACCCATAAAAGACCAACCTATTTAAAAAGTTTCATGATCTTCACTGTTTTATGCATGAATTATGATCAGTGAACTCATGCCTGCTCATATGCAAGTTTTTCTTCCAGAAATTTATTCCAAATTATGACTATGGGGTATATTTCACATATATTATTATGAATTACCATTTACATGATGCCTTGAACCAAACGTACAAAGATGTAAGCGGTATTTACCCACTTGTGGACACGTTGTTCCATGTTTGGAACACATAAGCAGCCAGGTCAAACCCACCACAGCTCTTTGACAAGCAAACCCTTCTTAAATCTTGACCAATCACAGAACTGTTTTGCAAGTCCTTTCTATACATAAGATGTTTGCATTATTGAGTCCATTCAATCTCAGCTGTTTAATGGGCCAGAAATTCTTGTTAAAAGTTTTACCATAGGCCACCTAAAACACAAAATACCATGGAGAATGTGGTATTTGTCTGCAGTACAATGGTCTAACAGAAAGTTACAATTAAAAGTTTTTCCTTGTATACTCCCCCAAGTAGTTACTTCCCTGATGCACCAGAACCAAATATTTACTTGACAAAGAAGAGTTACAAAGATACAACTGATGGTTAAAAAGAGAAAACAGAATACAAACACAGCCCACAATTGGGAACAAGAGCCATAAGAACTGTTTTCATTTGGTAGTTTCTCTCTCACTACCAAGATTGACAAGACCCAGAGACAGTCAGAAACAAAGAAAGAAGAATAATCAGATACTCAAACAGAACCAGTAACTAGAATCTCCATACCTCTGCTCACGCTCAAGGAAAGAAACACCTAACAAGACCACCTTGGAGTGGACCCAGGCAGCTGAAAAGCATGATAAAAATGCGTCTGTTGATCCTGAGGGTGATGATTGGATTGTTTTTAGAGAATTGGAGATGTGGGAATCAGAAACCTCTATGCACCTTGAAACCAACTCAAAATTATTTTCATCCAAAGATTCATCCATAATCTGTGCAACCTCAATTGCCTGAGGCAGCAAATTTGTAGCCATATTACAGACTAAACAGAAATGGAAACTGAAAAAACAAACAAACAAAATGGACTGTACAGTGGTAAGGCATACTTCCTCATAAGAAATTAGTTCACTTCTATTTCCAAATATTTGGTCAGACAATATACAATTGTAAGTTGGATACTTCACAATTCCTAAATCAACAAGTAAAAATGCCGATAAATCCTGCTCTCCGTTTAAAAAGAAAAGGCGCTGCAGAAAGCAAAAGATCAAATAAGAATAATAGAGGAAAATCCAAACAGAGTTTTTAACTAAAAATGAGAAGTCAAGAAGTACCTCAGCTCGCCATATAAGAGACTCAGCTGATGAAGTTATTCGGAAACAGACAGCAGTTTTAAGTAAAATCAAATTTAAGAGGTTCGAGCTGCATGATTGCCAGATGGACAGTAAATTACACGAAAGAAAGATCTAAAGCAGGACTATTCATATTCACAAACGACAATTAACATTCAACATACCACATATTCTCTTCACACGAAGACAGAAGCATAGCGATTAAATCTTGTTTTTTCATAGCCTGACCGCATTTATTATGTTTCCTTCCATTTCGCAAAGCAAAATTCTGTGTCCCAGTAAAAGAAATAAACAGTCAAAAACAAAGATCTCAAGTGAATGACCTAATAGAGATGTGAAAACGACAACTCCATATGGAAAAAACATGTATTTTCATGAGATAAACGTCAGAAAGGTAAAAGACAAGTATACAACAAATTCACCAATAAGATACATAAAATAAAATGGCTAATTCCCTACAGCCATCATCTTCATAATCAAAAACAGGTCCTCTCTGCTGTAGTAGTTCATGAAATTAGAATATGTGCTGCGTATGTAGATATCCAGGTATCAGATCTGGATAACTAATCAGACCGAATGCACATAATCTTCTTGAATTGCAAAGTGGAAGTTTTGAATCACTTAAACACAAGTTTTTTACATTATCACAATTTTATGGTGCCAGGTAGCAAAATGCTCCAACAATGTAGCAATGCCTCTCGTATTACTAGAGTAAAACCACGAATTACACTTTAGACTGGTACTCCTGTGAAACCACATTCAGCTATTATACCAAATATTAAGCAACAGATACACATTCAGCATTATTAGAAAATTACAGATACCGTATATCTTTTGGTTAAAAGGATAGAGTACTAATCTATCAAAGCACAAGCTCTATATTTGACCCTCCACCAGTAAGAAAACCTAAAACAAATGCAGCAGTCACAGACCCAAAGATTGTGTGCAGCAACTTGACATCAATCTTCAGCCATTCAAAATGAAAGGAGTTAAAAATAATCACCAAATGGGAATGGATCGGGGATTCTGTCAGGTCTATTTATCTATTCCAAATTATATGATAGGGAAAAAACAGTTTTTTTCACAAACAAGAAACATATGCAGGTAGCTATACTTATGAACTATCAGCGAACACTCACAATTGTTAAAATTTGATGTGAGACGGGGCAATGCATGTGTGACAGTTAATGGATAGAAAGAGAATACTTCAATTAAAAAGGCAAAGAGAGATGCGTCAGAAGCAATTAAGGTTGTGATAAACAACAGGTTACTAGCTCAAATACATTTATTCTTATGGTTTTGGAGACAACAATTTAAATTAACAGATTTAAACCCAACTTCATCAAGAACTTCTAAAATAGCAAAAGGTTCAGGGAAAAAATTTTAAAATAAAAATTCTGCTGATAAAAAGACAGTAAAATTGTGTGCAAGTGGTTTGTGAAAAAACAGAGACTAGAAAAGCTTCAACAGAATACATTGAGCTCATAAAGTATGTTGAATTAGGAATACAAGGCTACAAGAAAGCTGATGGAATGGGTATTTTTGACGGTGTTGGGCTGAATATAATGGTTAATGGGCAAGGTCACTGTAACCTTTTTATATGGCAACATCAAAGTGAACTCAATTTAATTAGCATCATAATGTAGAACATTCGAGTAAAATGCAGTTTACTTTTCTCATATCCATGAAACTACGAAGGTATTAACTAAATGACACTAGGCCATATCATAAAACTCTATCACAAGATTCTATAAACTTTAGAGGATTTGCTTTATCTTGGGCCGTAATCCTTGAAAACAAAAAGTGGAAAAGAATGTTGGGTAAAACTAGAAGCAACAATAGCTAGGTTAATATTTGCAATTTAGGACCTACCTTAAGTAGGTTAATGCCTCCAAGTGAAAGATATTTATGGCCCGTATCTGTCCACACAGTTAATCTCATTCTGTGTAGTCATCAGAAGCCAATTATTTACTTTTGGAGCATAAACTATGGAATCAATCATTTTAAGAAGGAACCATCCATGATGCTCCTATCTTATAATTTTCGCAAAGGTACAATGGCTACGAATGCATACCAATAGTTTATTATTAAGCAGGTCCCAACAAGAAATAATCCTTCAGTTTAGCCAAAACAGGGTAACTCAGAATATCAAAAATAAGTATTTTCATCAAAGGCAACCAACAATAGAGCCTCAGAACTTTAAATATTAAACAGGCATTCACAAAAAGCATACATAACAGAATTTAACAAGACAATAGACCAATATCAAAATGACCAAGGGCTTGAGAAAAAAAAAACAGAAGCCAACAATTATGTCTCTCTCATGAAATCTCATAGAATATGCCCTGGCACATAGCAAAGATGCTTCCTGGACTTAAGAAGCAGTGAGTCAGTACAAAGGAACGGCCCCATTATAAGCTTTATCAAATAAAATGAGAAGGCTTCTACAATATGTTGGCCTTCGATATATATTGAATCTTTGAAGTTAAGATCCTTCCAACATATAGCTATCTTCCAAGAAACAGCATTACCAATGAACTCAGTAGTTTAGTATCATAACTGTAAAAGGGATATTCTGCAAGTCATTTAACTAGTGAAACAACATAGATGATATTCACACATCAATGTGATATCTAAAAAGGACAGTAGACTGTGAATTAGGAAATGGTATATGTCAGACCTCATCAATCACAGTATTTGCAATTTCCCGCAGCTCACCAATGTTAAGTACATTCAATAACTCCTTTAATTCATCATTTACACCATTGTTTGATTGAAGTGAACAAATGTAGCCTGCTTCTGCAGTATGTCAAGACAGAAATTAAATAGCAAACTTCCGGAAATTGAACAGGACAAACATAAAAGTTACATAACTTATGTACCAGAAAGTTCCTTAATTGCCCCTTCACAGTCAAGTATCTCAGTGTAAGAGATATTGGACATCCGAAACCATGGCCCTGACGAATAAGAAGAGCATAACAATCAAGCCATATACTTTGTAGTTATAATCTCTCACATTATTCTACAAGCATCTCATTGTGCAACAAGTAAAGAGAGTTGGTATAGCAAGCATAACAAGAAAGCAATAAATCTACCTCAATAATTACCAAAACCATTAATTGTTCAGTTGAAGAGATTAATTCATCCCTCTCAAAATACTACTTTGGTCTAGAGTACCAGCTTCACCAATATGGCAATGTTACAGATACTGCATGTAGTTCTTATACTGGAATGAGGTTCAAATTTTGTGCGAGCATCACAATATCTTTGGTTATATATATACATATATATATGTATATACATATATATATACACATATGTATAATATATGAATATATACACATATACATATATGTATAATATATGTAAATATACACATATATGTATAATACACATATACATATATGTATAATATATGTAAATATACACATATATGTATAATACGCATATACATATATGTATAATATATGTAAATATACACATATATGTATAATACGCATATACATATATGTATAATATATGTAAATATACACATATATGTATAATACGCATATACATATATGTATAATATATGTAAATATACACATATATGTATAATATATGTGTCTATATACATATATATATATGTATATATACAAATATATTATACATATATATATACATATATCTATAAATTAAAATTTCAAACATATTAATATCCTGCCCCAGGATTGGCCCTAAGAGTATGTCTTGCACACTTCCCTTGGAAAATAACTTTGCACACTCAGGTAGACTGCTAGTACGCTGAGAAGCATCTTTAGTTTCTTATATTTTACCTCTATGCTAGCAACACTCTTGGCAAAAAATTGGAAACAGGTCACAATCAGGGAGAAAATAGCAGACAGAGTTCATCGCAATGTTAAGAGCACCGTAGGCAGTTCCTAGTACCAGACATCATAAAACCTTTGGAGTCATAGACTGCATCACCACAAAAACTCTCCATTTGAAAACTTTGCTAGTTCTTTTCATAGTCGTAGAGACACACTGCAAACTCCATGACAACAATAATACCCTCCCCTCCCCCGCTCCTTCCTTCTCTAAAAACCAAAATGAATTTGTGTCGAAGCCACTCGTTGATCTCTGAGATGACCACAAAATAACAAACCAATAATGGAAAATAGGATGCAGCTTAAATGAAAGTTTGTCACTTTTTAACACCCCCCCCCTGGGCCCCCTCTTCTAAGGGCCACAGTTCTCCCTACCTAAGGAAACATGAAACAGAAATGAAGCAAAAGCACAAACTCATATAATTGTCAAACCCATTCACAAGATAAGCAACATGTCCATGACAGAGATTAGAGTCCAGAAAGCAGTCATTCAGATGCAAAGTATCATCACTTCATAACACCTATGGTTTTGAGACTTTGCAGCACTCATATATAGAACCAACGTCCTCCTACCAGTATAGAAAGAAGCACGTTTGACTAAAATATTCTTAATCCATGAACAGGAAAAGCAACACGGATTGAATCATGGTTTTTGTTTGTCCTCAACCCTTGAAACATTTACCCTTAGTTATCCAATTAAAACTCACAAGATATCCACCTTATGCATAAATAGTTAATCATCTTGTCACAAATTTAACCAAAATGTAGTTGTCATCTATCCTTAAGCACAAATGTCCCAAAATCATAATCTAAATTCAGCAAAAGTATATCCCAGAACAAGTAGATTTGGCTCATAACACCAACCACAATAACTCCAGAAGGACCAAAACACCATAATAACCAGTTCGCCATCAGAAGAAAATGAAATATTCATTCCCATACAGTGGTAATCCATTGTTACTTGCAATTTCTTTTATAAAACTGCAGACAGGCCATACCAAATTAGCTCCAATCGACCACTGCAACTGAATAATGTCTTTCAAATTGCACCAACTATGGAAGTCATCAGGAGATGTCAGAATCAGGGACCAGCAGTGGGATAGAAGGAGGGGGCAGCAAGCAGAGGAGGATGAGAGGAATAAGAAGGTGGGGACAGCAGGGAAGGTGAGGTGAGGGGATGGAGACAGAAAAGGGGAGGGAGAAGGGGGAGGGGAAAAAGTGGGAAAGCTGAGGAGAGACGGGCAGGAAGGATGGGGCGAAAGGATGAAAGAATAAAGAAAATGGAGAGAATAGGGAGAGTAGGGGTGGGAGAGGAGAAGAGGAACAAGACGCAGGGGCGAGGGAGGGAGGACAGGAATGCTGGCTGAGTAGAATGGGGAGATAGCAGAAATGATACAATAAAGACTCAAAGAGGGGAAGACATCCTTAGAATGTCTTCAAAAAGAATCAAATGATAAACTTCATTATGTAAACTATTTACATCTTTAAACATTCCTCAAGAACAAGAAGAATATGAAAAAAAAAAAAATGACTTGTACTTCTGAGTTCTTAACGAACCCAGTTTACCTCGACTTTGAACTCATATACACAGAACCATCTTAAAACAAATAAATGGAATTTTACCACCATATTAGACATTGTTCTCATGATATCTTCAAGAAATAATAACTATATTAATACATTAAACATTTTACAACACTGACAATTTAGTTCAGGAAAAAGCTAGAGGTCTTGCAACAGTCAAAAATATCTCATTCATGTTGTATACCATGCACCCCATATCTTTCACAAAGATATATAAGTTTTCAAGCCTTTGCAACTTTTTTGATTAATCAATAGAATATCCTAGTGCTCCTGAATGTTTATGTGCTCATGTCCAGCGTTAATCTATACATGACAGGAACGAGACTGTCAGAAATACAAAATGCTGCTTCACATAATTTCTCTTTATAGCAATCGCTACCATCCTAAACTTGATGAGAAGTAGTTTTTGAAGAAGAACTCTTCAATGAAGATTTATTAAATATTCGAAAAGCATACATGGTAAGGAAGACCTTTTCGTGTATAAAGTCGAGCAAAGAGCCTCTGACTGTCATCTGAAAGTGAGGTCAAGCATTCTGTTCACAGAAAATGAGTAATGGATTACATATCATCCTATAAGAGAGATCTTGAACATAAAACAATAATAAAAACAAACTTTGTACCAAGTGAAGTCTTCTCATCATCAGTCAAAAGATGTGAATGGTTCCTTAAAACCTCTTGTATCATTAGGACAAGGTTCTGCTGATATCTTGTCATGCCTGGAGAATGAGCCTTTGCAGAATCGACAACACGCACAGCTTGCCTCCACAAGGACTTGAAATGTTGAAAGCCGTCACAAGTTTCTTCTCCATGTGTTAACTTGTTCTGACAGACAATTTGAATGGGGACAACAGCACGAGAATGCTTTGGAACAGAAGTGACGTGGCCCTGTAGAATGTTCAAGAACACTAAAACCTAGTGAAAATCAGAACAAAATTATTTTTCCAACAAGTAGACGTTGATAAGTGCATGCAAGCTTAAGCAGAAGCAAAGGAACTCATGCAAAGGGATATAGCTGATGAGTAGAGCTATATAAACACTCAAATTTCTCTCATGTCGAACTTCTATATTCAAAGTTGACGATAGGCCATCTTTTAGCTAATGTTTTGGATAGTTCCGTGAGGTTCTCTTCAGCTTTGAGTCCTGATGTGCCTTTAATAGTAAAGAATAGCATCTCTCAATTTTCTTTGTCATTCTGCTGCTTAAGGAAAATAATTTTATTCGTTTTATGGTTCCATGCAGGTTTGACTCAGGACCTGGTTCCTATATGATGCTGAAAAGCATCAATTTCAAGGTCAAGTACGAAATAATATGTAATCATTAACTCTTCTTCTTTTCCACCTCCAATTCAGGGTTGGCTTAGACTAGATGGTCTCCATTGTGCCCATATTAGGCTTCGTTGATGTAATTAGGAATTAAGGTTTCACGTCCCCCTGCATTTGTAACTCCTGAACTTCAATCAATAAGACCAAGTAGCACTGCATGCCAACCCCTCTCCCCAACCCCCCAAACACCTCAAGGCGGATCTTCTTTAAAAAATAAAAATAAAAAAGAAAGAAAGAAATAAAGGGAAAGCTAATATTCATAGGTCATGGTAATAAGCAACTAAATGCACCAAAAGCATCTACATTGCTTCAGCAGGAGCAGCATTTATGTTTTCATATTTATTTCAACTCCAGTACTGAGAGATGGTGTAATCTCAGCTCTTTACCAAAAAGCTCAAAAAGTCAGAGCTAAAATTTCAGTTTATGTCCATGAACTAGACACTACAAACCTTCCTCAATGCTATTTTAATCCACCATAAATTGCTCGCAGTAGTATTTGAGGATAAAAATAAGAAATGTGAATTCATCACATAAAAAAGGAGAGATAAATAAATGGGATCCTGCACAAACTTCAGAAATGGAAAAGTTGCAGTCAAGAATGTCATGGTGACTTGAAGATAGAAGTACATAAATGTTTATAAGTAGGGACATTAATTACTTTTATTTCCACTAGGAAATTAATAAGTACCTCAAATAACAATTGATATTTGTCTATTAAAGGGGACAGATACTGAGACAACTCCCGTGGTAGAAAACCCATAACTTTACCATGTCCACAATCTGCAGAAAGGACCTGGTTCAAAGAGTCAATATTTCCTGCTACAAGGGTAAAAAATCAGAAGCCTAAAGATACAACCTTGATAGCATTTGGATCCTTGGCATTCTCAGGATCTCTTGAGAAGATTATCTTTTTCTGAGGATTTAAATCTGTTTCATCAGCAAACCTTCTTCCAACAATAAATGTTTCAAGGGACAACTCTGATAAGTCAATATCATCCATGTATTCCTGCGTATCATTTCCACACACCTTCCCTTCCCCTTCAGAAGGCAGCGAAGGGCAATCAACTTTATTCACAATTTCTTCAACACCTACCAATATCTCGCTTTCATTAGCAATGGACTCCAAGTCCAATTCAGATTGATTCCTTCCGCATTCTTCAAAATCCTCCGTGTCATTGGAGTTATCGTCAGCATTCAATATACTACCATCACTCGAATTACTCCTAAAGAAATCAGCAATTTCTGCACAATGCGACTCAACAGAGTGAACTTTAGATTTGGATCTCGAACAGAAGTTCAATTGAAAAAGGGTGCGCTGGCTTAATTTGCGTTTAGGTTCCTCTACCAAGGCATCCATCTGAAAATCAGTAACTGAAATCATAAGCATACAGAAATTGCATCTTAGAATAACAAAAAACTGTATCATATTTTACTCATGATTATTTTTACAAATCCCAGAAAAAAAAAAGCACAATTCTTCAACCTAAAAGAATAAGCTGTATAAAATAATAATATTTTTGCCTCATAAATTTTAGTTGAAATTTACCTAAATGATAATTGGCGACGCCATTGTCACTGCGTTTAGTTCCTCTATCAAGACATGCATCTGAAAAGCGGCAAATTTTGTAATATACACATTTTTTTTTATATCACAAAATGAAAAACAAAAAGGAATACCGAAAAACAAAATACCTATATGGGAATTGATGACGTCATTGTCGCCGGGAACTTTGGCGCCACAAATCGGACAATTAACCGATTCGTCGGCGGAACCACCGTTTTCAACGGTATTCAGCTTCGGAGATTCGATTTCATCATTCAGTTCCTTCTTCAACAGATTCAATGAGCCCTAAAATTCAGGAATTGTAAATTTTTTTCATTTTTCAAATTTTAGGAAACAAAAAAAAAAAAAAGAGTGCACTATATCTGGCGACGACGTCGTTTTCTGATTAAATGCTAGTACCTGAGAGAGAGGGGAGGAGAGGATGGAGTGCCGGTTGGGGAGGAAACGGCGCCGTTTCCCAATTAATCTCTTCAAGCTTTCCCGACCAGTTAGCATTGATAATATATTTGATCGAATCGGATCGAACCGAGCTGAAGCTGCGAGGAGAGGGAGAGGGAGGAGTGAAAGTGGCTGCGTTAGTGTGTGTTGTGTGTGTTTTTGTGTTGAGCAAATGGAGCTAAGGAGGAAATGGTGGGAGTTTTTGTTTGACTTCTATCCCGCCAAATGGTGTGCGGGGGAAGGATCTTTGGGCTCTCTTTTGGGGGGATAAGGGGTGTGTATTATTCAAAATGGGCCTTCAAATGGATCAAAAGTATCTGCCAAGTTCTTTTTATTAACATATTTACTAACAATTTTTAATTTTGTGTAAATGTGATAAAAATTTTATTTAGTTTTTTGAAACACCAAGCCAAACAACTTGCAAAATTTTCAACTCAGCAATAGGAATAAAGTTCAGGGTAATTTATTCTAAACACCCGATGTAATTTTGTTTGAAATACTTTGCCGTTATAAATCATATTATCGACATCTTTTCCAATCCTAATAGCACCATTAGTGCATTTTAACATTTGACCTAGGGATGCCAATAGTATGGTTTAAATTCGAAATCCACGAATTCATGAACAAATGAGTAATTAGGATTAGATGAGTAATGGGTTATCTATTAGGATTTAATAATTTTTAGGAGTCATTGACAGTATTCCAATAGTGTTTGGCTTATATTGGGCTTAAAGAACAAACAATCCAAAGTATTAATTAAACCCATCAGCCTATAGGTTTACCGGTAGAAAGCCCAAGTATTTTATAGGTTTTTATAGGTTTTTTTATTCGTGGATTGTTATTTCATTTCCAAAATATTTTGACTTTTTGAGGTTAATGATTATAATTGAAGTTTTATTATGATGTATTTTAGTTACTCATAGATGCTGCCTTTATTAATTGAGTTGGTAAAATATAGATAACTATGTTCAAAAGAAAATATAATGGGATTTTGAGTTTTGGCTTTTGACAGATACCTCACGGAAGGGTTAGATTTTGAGTTTTGACATTTAACAGATACCACATAGTAGGGGTCGGCACGGATTTAGTACCTGCCCCAAAAGAGATTTGGCTGACCAGATCCAACCTTGTCAGTCAGCAATTTTACAACCCTAATCTATCCCTAACATCTTTTGATACCTGCTCCTTAGGTATCCGATAAACTTAGGGCGAGTCACAAAATACCCGACCCGTCCCATATTTAATATGAATAAAAATCAATATCCTAAATAAAAAGATAAAAATATCCATACAATATGTCAAGTATCAAAAATTTTCAAACATTATATCCAACACCTAGTACATGCCAATCTCAAACATTCAATACACATTAGAATCACAATATCTACCAGATAAAATTAAGTTTAACTACAATTTTAAGTATAACTTAAATTGGGAAACACAAACTAAAACATTGAACATCAACGAAACTAACACAACAATTTCTCCCATATTCAATCTTAAATGTTAATAATAGATGGTCCTTAAGTTTAAAATTAGTAATAAGAATAATTCAATCAATATAATATAAGTGTCCTTAGACAAAAATAAATAAAATAACCAGAGTATGAGAATAATTCGTTAAAAAAAATAAAGTCATAAAATGAAGAGAAATTGACATAAAATAGAATTACTACATTTATTGGCATACCTAGAGGAAAAAGTAATCACAAGATTATGATATAATATTTGCTCTCTATTAAAATGTTTGTTTTCTCCAAATAGCTTCGTCAAGAAAATGGAAAAATTCTAGAATCTCAGTCCATAGATGCATGATTTATATTATTTATATTAGAATGTATTTGTTCAAAAAGGAAAATGGCACTATATATTGATTTATATTGAGGATTAAGAATATAGATAAAGAAACTTTAATAAATGTAATAACAACAATTAACAGATGTTCTAAAAACTAAAAAATTAACTGGTAAAATTAGAGCCAAGAGGAAAGCTGGAGGTGGTAACAGTAAAAGGAAATGATAGAATTAGGGTTTTAGTCATTTAGGTTAATAAATTTAATAAAATTACAAGACAGTCCCTCTATTTTTAAATTTATATAATATACCCTTTGTGTCGGGTCGGGTACCTGCTAGTTTTTGTTTTCCTGACCCATATCCATATCCAAATTCTGCGGATACCCGACCCTTATCTGCCACGTTGAAAAAAAAAGGATCGAGTACCTTATTTTTCGGATTGGGTTGGTTGGGTTTTCGAATTGGTAGGTTTTTTTGCTCACCCGTACCTCATAGATATTTGACACTGCTAACTATCAGGTTTGATAATAGAACACAAATCCACAAGTTACCTGTTAGGATTTGATAATGCATTTTTAATTGGGTAATTGGTTTGGAAATGGAGTTTTGGTAGTGCATTTTGAAATCGGGTAATGAGTTTGGAAATGAAGTTTTCTGTGGGTTTTCCTATCCTTTGTCATTCCTAATTGATCTTGACTTTAATATTTTATAGACAAATTTGTGCTCTTTTGTGTTATTATCAAAAAATATTGAGAGCCAATTGTATATTTATTTTGTATTGATATTGTATTATATTTTACAATTGTTTATAAAATGTCTCTATGTCGGCCAAAGACTTTAACCTATTCCAATTAATACTACTATAGAAGAACTTACAACTAGGAAATATACAAATACTGACAATTAGAAAATTAGCATACATAACAATAGGAAATTAGCATATGTTAACACCGTCCTTCAAACTTTAGGTGGTTGTAGAGAAACCAATTGAGATTGTAGTGAGATCTTGAAACAATTGTAGAAAACATAATGAAATGGAATAAGTGCCATAGGCAATAACACATGACAAGGACTTCAACTGTATGGATAAAATACTTAATACTTTTAGAGGGACTGAAACACTTCAATTAAAGAATTATTGTAATTTTCAAAGGGACTGGAACCTATAAATTTAAGAGAGACTGAAACTCTTGGATGGATTGAAATTCTTAAATTGAAGGGAATTCAACGTATTGATTGAAAGCTAACTAAAGAGAAAGCCATAGAAAACACCCATAAAAGGATTATATGCGAAACAACGTTAAATAAATGAGCCACCCATAAAAAGGCATAAAGTAGTAAATACCATCAAAGAGAAAGACACCCGTAAAAGGGGTTGACAACCCATTAAGGGATCGAACACCCAAAAAAAGGATTGAAAACACACAAAAGGGAAGGAAAACCCATTAACGGATCGAATACCCATAAAAGGGAATTGAAAACCCATAAAAGGGATTGTGAGATATCATATTAGAGTTGATTAGAGAGTCTTGAGAGAAAATTGCATACCAATATTAAATTGTATTATATTTTACAATTGTACATAACATGCACATCTATAGAGGTTAAAGACACTAACCTATTCCGATTACCATTCCGATACAAGAACTTACGTTTAAAAAATAAAAACACATACAAACTAGGGAAATTAACAAACATAAAATAGGAAACATTCGTTCAATTAGAAAATCAACAGATGTTAACACTTGTTATTCTTTTTTTCTCCTTTCAAAATATATTTTTTGCTCAACTTCTACTCGTAATCGATATTGCACAGTTATTATTAGTTTTTTATTTTATTTTATTTTGAGACTATACTTTGAATTTCATGAAAAAAAAGGAGTTGATTGATATGCTTTCATTGAATCAATTAGAATACTCAATAATTGACAACAGTTGACGAAAATAATGAGTTGATTTCCAATGCCACCATTAGAATTAAGAAAGAAAACTTTGATACTTCTGACTTTATACGAGGATGAGATTTTCTTTATAGCAACAGTGGACATTCTACGATATTTGGCAAGCACCAGCAAAGCATCCTGTGTGATGGGGATTATTATGAGGTCTGTCGTCTACTTGGATACATAGAACATCTGTCTTATGTATTGAAAGAGGTCACTTTTATCTGACGAATTAAGCACATTGCTCTTAGAAAGACACCGTTGGTTAAGCATCCTCGTAAAAAAGGGCACTTCTTATAATGAAAATCTACAACAGAATATAAATCATATCAACTTCATCCCTATTTTACTGTTGAAGTTATCAAATTTATAACAATTATTGTATTCTTTTTGGAAAGACGACAAGACTTCTAGTTGAATTACCTTCATGGAAATGTAATATTTCAAAATAATAGACTCGACGTGGATGAGAGATCACAAAGAATTCACTTATACCATTCCTAGAGTGATCCTATAATCGATATAGGATATATAATATATCTTTTTTTTTACATTCAATTATTTTTTCAGGAAAAAGAAAAGAAAAGAAAAGACGAGACTCACTAGGTTGGAGTTATGAAACTTATCTTATTATTAGAGAAATGTAAATAGAAATTGAGATCAAGTGGAAATATAAAAAAAAAAAATCAAAGACCAATTAACTGATTTTTCACATGCATTTTGGTGAGAAAAAAGATAAAAAAAAAATTAAGGGTAATTCCACTTCTCAGCTAGAGTGGGGGGCGGAACCTGTTAGCACAATGCACGCTATAACATGACAAAGGAATTCTTTGCCATTCATATGAATATAGGGAATCTGTACTCAAACAATCAACTGGACTTAGGTAATATTACGGTTTTCGAAAACAAATTTATTCAAAAGAAAGAAAGAGAAGAAAAAGAAAAAAGTACATTTAAAAATCTAAAAGCAAAATTTTCCACAAAAGTTATGATTAGACATTATGGTTAAATGCTAAAAAGTACTAACAAAGTTAGTCAAATGAGAAATAAATAGATAAAATTGTACTATGGGCAATATGAAACCTTGATCGTAATACAAGAAGTTTAATGTAATTTACCTAAAAGTTTACTTTTAGTTGCTCCTCCAATATCCAGAGGACACTTCTTGTTTTAGGTTTGATGCGTGAGGATAGCTTGAGATGGCAAGTTATTTCCACCTTGTCCATTCTATTATCGTGTTTAATATGGAGCATTAGAGTTGAAAATACCATTTCACCAAGAAAATTTATTCCACTTTATTGTGTAAATCTCATTTCTCAACAAAATTTAGGAAAGCTCTTCCTTGGTTTTTAGTATGCAATAATAGCCTACAATAGAAAAATGGGCAAAAAAAATTCTAATTTTACTATTAGGTAACCTAAGTCAACAGGCAATATTGATTTCTTTCGATATAATTATATTTAGATGTCACGATTAGAATAAAAACTATATTAATTTGGCTCAAGTTCATTGAATTCTTTATAGAATATAACATGTTTTTCCATTTTATTTGTTTGTGCCTATGTACAACTTATGTATCTATGAAAAACTTTATTAGTTTTTGCTTTAAGAATAACTGATAATCTTTTGTGTTTTCATTTAATTTATATGAAATTCAAATAAATTCTTACCTACTTGTATAAAAGTTAAAAAGGGAGTTTTTTAAGGGCATTTAGGAGCTCTTGAAATAGTGATTCTACATTTGCTTTAATTTGAAGTGTTTTGTCAAAACGACGAAATATGTTTCTTTTTTTGAATAAATCATACACTATTACAATAATAGGAATCGGTGATCCTCATTTGAATATGCATTTTAGCCAAGTTCTTCTATAATAATTGTGTTATCTAGGCAAGGCTTTCTAGGCTCCCCAGTTCATCAATGGAGTCTCCATTGTTGACTATTGATCTTTGCGATATGCCCTAGATACATAATCTATAAGCCTTTTCATATATCTTCTTTCATCTAGGTATTCAATAAAATGTAGCAATGTACCACATTTTTCATCAATGTTGGCCCAGACAAAGCTCATCCATGCCCTATTCTAATGGATAAACTTTCAATTTGCGTCTAACTCTATAATGTAACAGTCTTCCCCAGTCCTTTCGTGCCCTTCTGTCTATTTAGTCAATTATATAAAATCACCACTTAGTTTTCACACCTTAATGATAAATAATGTGTTCTTTCAATTTGTAGATGGTGTTTATAGTATACTAGTATTTGGAGGTAAAGTTCGTATTTTCTGAAGGGAAAAATGAAACTACTCCTAGTGCATGGGAGTTGAAGTGAATTCAACCTTTTTTTTTAATATTATATTTTTTTATCCAGGAAGCAAGCAGAAGTAAAAATGATATAAGGATGCTTATGTGGCTTTATTTTAAACCACAAATAATATTATATTAAATCATCATTTTTTGGAGATCACAAAGAATTCACCAATACCATTTATAGAGTGATCCTATAATTGATATAGGATATATAATATATCTTTCTTTAGTTTATTCTTTTTTAAGGGAAAAAAAGAAAAGAAAAGATGAAACTTTACAAGGTTGGAGTTATGAAACTTATCTTATTATTAGAGAAAGGTAAATAGAAATTGAGATCAAGTGGAGATATAAAAATAAATAAATCAAAGACCAATCAACTGATTTTCACATGCATTTTGGTGAGAAAAAAAGATAAAAAAGAAGGGTAATTCCACTTCTCAGCTAGAGTTGGGGACGGAACTTGTTAGCACAATGCACGCTAGAACATGACACAGGAATTCTTGGCCATTCATATGAATATAGGGAATCTATACTCAATCATTCAACTGGACCTAGGTAATATTACGGTTTTCGAAAACAAATTTGTTTAAAAGAGTACTAACAAAGTTAGTCAAATGAGAAATAAATAGATAAGATGGTACTATGGGCAAGATGAAACCTTGATCGTAACACAAGGAGTTTAATGTAATTTACCCAAAAGTTTACTTTTAGTTACCTAAAAGTTTACTTTTATTTGCCCCTCCAATATCCAAAGGACACCTCCTGTTTTAGATTTGGCGCATGGGGATTAGGGGTGTTATCGAGTCGAAGTCGAGCTTGAGTAACACTATGCTCGAGTTCGAGTTCGAAGTTTTGTTCGAGTACTCGAGCTCGACTCGATACTTTTTTACACTCTTTTTTTTTTTAGCAATTTATTCCTTGGGCTCGAGCTCGAGCTCGAGCACTCAAGGACATTATGGTAAATTTTATAATTTTTATACCTAAAATAGTAAATACATAATAAATAAAATATATAATTATTAAATAATAGATACTCGATTAGGCTCGATGAGCCTTCGAGTTTGGAAAACCAATACTCAAACTCAACTCGTGAACCTAATCGAGCTGCTCAAACTTGGTCAAACTCGAGTTCGAATCAAATAGTTAACCGAGCTGTTCGCGAGTCAGTTCAACAACACCCCTAGTGGGGATCGCTTGAGATGGCAAGTTATTTCCATCTTATCCATTTTATTGTCATGTTTGATATAGAGCATTAAAGTTGAAAATATCATTTCACCAAGAAAACTTATTCCACTTTATTGTGTAAATCTCGTTTCTCAACAAAATTTAGAAAAGTTCTTCCTCGGTGTTGAGTATGCAATAATAGCCAACAATAGAAAAATGGACAAAAGAAAATATAGTTTTACTATTAGATAACCTAAGTCAACAGGCAGTAATGATTCCTTTCGATATAATTTTATTTGGATGTCATGATTAAAATAAAAATTATATTGATTTGGCTCAAGTTCATTGAATTCTTTGTGGAATATAACATGTTTTTCTGTTTTATTCGTTTGTGCTACGCACTACCTATGTATCTACGAGAAACTTCATGAGTTTTTGCTTTAAGAATAACTTATAATCTTGTTGTGTTTTCATTTAATTGATATGAAATCCAAATAAATTATGACCTACTTGTATAAAAGTTAAAAAGGGAGATTTTTTAAGGGCCTATGGAGCTCTTGAAATAGTGATTCTACATTGCTTTAATTTGAAGTGTTTTGTCAAAACGAAAAAATAGGTGATTCTTATTTGAATATACATTTCAGTTAAGTTCGTTTATAATAATTGCGTTATCTAGGCAAGGCTTTCTAGGCTCCCCAATTCATCAGTGGAGTCTCGATTGTTTTTTTTTTTTTTTTTTAAACAGAGTCTCCGTTGTTGAGTCTTGATCTTTGCGATATGCCCTAGATACCTAATCTATAAGTCTTTTCATACGTCTTCTTTCATCTAGCTATTCAATAAAATGTAGCAATGTTCCACATTTTTCATCAATGTTCTTTGCGATATGCCCAAGATTCATAATCTACAAACCTTTTCATATATCTTCTTTCATCTAGGTATTCAATAAAATGTAGCAATGTTCCACATTTTTCATCAATGTTATTTGCGATATGCCCTAGATACCTAATCTATAAGCCTTTTCATATATCTTTTTTCATCTAGGTATTCAATAAAATGTAGCAATGCTCCACATTTTTCATCAATGTTCTTTGCGATATGCCCTAGATACCTAATCTATAAGCCTTTTCATATATCTTCTTTCATCTAGGTATTCAATAAAATGTAGCAACGTACCACATTTTTCATCAATGTTGGCCTAGTCAAAGCTCGCTCATGCCCAATTTTGATGGACACACTTTCAATTTGCCTTTAACTCTATAATCTAAACCCACGTTTGGTACACAGGAATGGCATGGAATGGAAAGGCATTCCACCCGGAATATCTTTCCACCCAGAATGGGCTAGAATAATTTTTTCCATTCCAATGTTTGGCAACTAAGTCATAATAGAATGTGTGTTTCCTTTCCAATATTTGGTATAATCATATTGAGATATCAGAATGGAATAAAATATATGCTGATTTGACAAAAGTGTCCTGAATTCTTTATAAGGTGTATATATATTTTTGTATGTGAGCTATTGTGTACATAAAAGAATTGTAATATTTTTAATTTAACAATAATAATGTACTTATTATAAATAATTCAATTGTATTAATTATTAAATTTTTATAATATAAATAAATATTTTATTTTTTTTTTGTATTTTTTAGTAGTATAACTAGCAATGTAGGAAAATTTGTAATAAGAAAACAAACATTTTCTCTATTAATGTATTTTCATATGTACATATTCTCTATTAATGTATTTTCATGTGTACATTAATGTATTTTCATGTGAGGGTAAACTTACCATTGTTCCATATTTTTGTTTCCAGGATAAAGTGAGAAAGTCTTTCCCTAAGTTTTTGTGAGAAATGGTCTTTCTAGGAAAAAAGGTGGAATGGATATTCATGGGAGAAAGGGCTTTCCAACTTCAAAGGTCCATACCAAACATAGAAATGGAATGGAAGAGTTGGAAAGCCCTTTCCATTTCAGGTGATACCATGTACCAAACTTGGGGTAACAGTTTTCCCCAGTCCTTTCAAGCCCCTCCTTTCTATTAAGTCAATTTTATAAAATCGCCACTCAGTTTTCCCACCTTAATGATATATAAAGTTTTCTTTCATTTTGTAGACGGTGTTTATAGTATAATAGTTTTTGCTAGTTTATAGTTTAAGAAAAAAAGTTCCTATTTTATGGAGGGAAAAATGAAACTACTCCTAATGCTTGGGAGTTAAAGTGAATTCAACCTTTTTTTTTTTCTGAATATTATACTAAATCATCATTTTTTTGAGTCCGTATGTCTCTTAAAATCAAACCATAGGCCCAGGTATGGTTTGAGTGGTTCAATAAAAATATCAGTAAGTAGGCTGATTTGTATCACCAAAAAATGAAGGCTTAGTTTAGGAGTTGGATATGGAAAAGAAAAGAAGAAAAAAGAAGAGAAAAGAAAAGAAAAGTCCCTTTCCTTCCATTTCCTCCCAAATTTGGGAGGAAATTTTTTACAAGAAAAAAGGAGAGCTTTTCTTTCTATTTCCTTTCTTTTCTTTCCTTATTTTTACTCCCAAACAAAAAGAAAATAGTTTCTTTTCTTTTCCCTCCTTACTTCCAAATAAAGAAAATTCCTAAAAATCCTTTCTTTTCCATTCTTTTACCTCCATTTCCTTCCTCCCAAACATAGCCTAAAAGTTACTCAAACTGATCAAATTTGGCACAAACAAGCGAACCGATATGACGAGTTTTTAGAATTTGCTTTTATTTTTTCTTTTTTATTTATTTTTTGATAAGATTGCTAGAACCAATTTTCTTTATAAAAAAAAAGAACAAGAAAAAGAAAACATGAATGGTAGACGGTCCACACATGCCACAACTTCCACACTATCCCTCTTATTCTCAACTTCTGATAGTGGGAATTGAAAAAAAAAATGAAAAGAATAAAAATAAAAAGAAAAAGAGTGAATTGTGGGTTATTAACTACCCGCGTTAAAGGCTAATGGCCAAATGGTTTTATCACTACTTGGCTAAATGGATTATCAGTCTATAAAAAGGCCTTGATGCAGAAAAGAAGGGGATTTTCTTTCGTTCAGGTAGAGAACAAGAACAAGAAAAAATAGAGAAAAATTAGGTTGGAAGAGGGAAAAAAAAGTTCAAGTGGTTAAGCTGATTAATGCTTTGAAATTCATCTGCTAAACTGATTAATAAGTCCACCAATTATTTAATATGATTAAATAATTAATGTTTCAAAACTTGTCCATGAATGCATTTTCAAGTGGTCAAGCGGAATAATGCTTCGAAATTTATATAATTTCAATGGTAAAACTGATTAATATGTCCACTAATCATTTAATGTGGTTAAACAAATTAATGTTTTAAACATTTAATTACACGAATTCTTGAAAGAATTTTTGTGTGATTGTCATGCTAGCTCTGCAGTATAATGATTAAAAAAAAAAAAAAGAGCTTGGAAGGCCTGAAAATATGCATAATAAATTTGACTCAATATCAACTAGGCCATAGTTCCCAACAAAATTGAGTGCAAAAATTAATTGTGAAAGTCATATTTTGAGATCTTGAAAATTTTGACATAAAAAATCGAGCATTGCACAATTCAAATATTTTTCCATGTACAACATTTTTTTTTATCAATCACTATTGTGTTATGATATTTATTGTCTCGCACAAATAGGGTGAGACTCCTAATAGTGTGTTGTATGAAACCCCAAATTATTTACCATACATATTAAGGATATAATTCTCCAAAATCTATTTAACCCTCTCTTTTAGTAAATTTAAATTTCTTACTCCCAAAACCTACGACAGGAGAGACTTTAAGGTCTCTCTTGACCACTGGGCCGTTAGCCCTAGGCTAACAGCGCTTAAGGGGGGCAACTGCTGGAACTAATTTAGAAAGAAAACAAAAAATATGGAATTTGTGCATGAGTGGTCCACAACTCTCACTTTATCCCCTATTTTCTCAACTTTTGATGCGTCCTACGCTCCTAGATTCGGTTGGGAGTAAAAAAGAATAGTCAAAAGAAGAAGAAGAAGAAGAAGGAAAGGAGGGTGGGTTATTAGCTACCCACGTAAAAATTGGATGCCGAAAGCCACCGGGCTGAATAGCCAATCAGTCTATAAAAGGCTTTCAGGCAGAAAAGATTTTCTGTTTGGTGGTTTTTTGTTGGGAATTTTCATTTGCTCAGGTATAGAATAAGAACAGAGTGCGCAAAAAAAAAAAAAAAAAAGGGATAAGAACTTGACAAAAATTTGAGACAATTGGGGAGGGAGAGAAAAAAATTTTTGTACAATAAAGAGAATGATTATAGAGACAGCTTAAAAAAAAAAAAGAACGAGGATGAGGGAGGAGAAAATTCTTAAATGAACTCAGTTTACGGCCTCACCTATAAACCTTGCGTTCTAAAATAAAGTCATATAAGTATGCTTACATCATTTTTTTTTATGTCAACATGTATCGCTATTCTTATATAACACTATTTTAGATCACAAAATTCACACGTAAAACCATAAACTCGGTATACATAAAAATCTCCAAGAGGGAAGACAGCTAGAAAAGATACGGAATGGCAGTTAAGGTCTGTCCCGCTTTCTAAGTCTTCTAAGTTTGCTTCTCTTTGTTTTTTTTTTTAAATCTCTCGTTAAGTCTTTTTTTAATCTCTCGTTAAGTCTTGCATTCACCTAATTTTCTCTATCTTTCTCTTATCTCCAACTCACCAAGTTTTTGTACTTTAAAGGTATGCAAAATTAATTAAAATGTAATGACCTCGTACTCCAAAGTATTGTCGTGTCCTAATTAGACTCGATTGCTACAAAACAACTCTAATCGTACATGCACAATTAATTAAAATTTAATAGCCCCCATGCTCCAGATTAATCTAATGTCCTAATTAGACTTAGAACAAAGTAGTGTCAAATTCTAAGATGCAGTTTTTTCCATGGATAACATGGGATCATGTTACTAATCCCATGTCATCCAATATTTATTTACATTTTAAGCTTAGGATGTATTTAACTAAATTTATTCTTTATACATAGAATAAAATAATCACTTGCTAGTAGACGTTATTAGTCATCTTCGGACTGACACTTAGATAAGATAATAAAAATGTTGACTAATCTGCCTCACCATTGCCATGTGTACCACAGCTACTGCCGTCGACCACCACCAATTCAAGCACAACACTACATATCACTACCATAGTGAGCATCGCTATTATTAATGTCAGGTACACTGCTATTGCCATTACTATTACTGTATAATATCACCATTTACTACCCTACACCACCACTATTATCTACCATTGTACAACACCAATATCACCCTTGAGCACTAGCACCAGAACCAGCACCACTACTGTGTAACAACGCCACTAACATTACCATTATTGTCCTAATATCACCACCTATTACGGTGCACCGCTATTATCTTCTATCGAACACTACCACCTTCAAACACTACTATTACCACTACTACATAATAGCACCACTTTATCACCGTGCAATACCACAACCATCTGTTGTTGTGCACCACCACTGTTATCAAATAAAAATAATATTATAAAATTTTGATATTTTAATCAGTAATTTGAAATTCAATTTCCAACAAAATACACAGTGACATTATTTTTTAATATATTACATAAATCTAGTATTAACTAAACACATGATAATTGAGGCTATTAATTTGAGGAGAACTTATCCCAAAATTTATAATTCGAGGTTTAGATATCATATTTCATCTCATTTACTAACCAAATGGACTCTATATGATAAAGGAGCAAATAAAGAAAATTCTTCAAAAGCAACATCATGCAAAAAAAAAAAAAAAAAAAAAGAAAGAAATTCCAAATTTAAGGTCATGACCGGAATATCGTCCTAATTACAAAAGCTTGTAACGAGCAATTAAAAATGACCCAGATAGAGAGCACGAATCTCATTCAAAATTTTATTTATTTAATAATTAAAAATTGGTTGATCTGAATGGGCCCAAGGATACGAAACTTCTCAATTTGTTTATTTATTTAATTTATTTATCACAACTTGGTTCCTATGTAACCATGGTATGATTATGTAAAAATGTGGTATAACTATTTTTGACTCAAAGCACATTATTTTTTTTTAAAAATTTGATATTATTAGTTCAATTTTATCTTTTTATTTTTAGAATTTAAATCTAAACCGTGAAATTATAGTAAATAGTATTTGTTTTTATTTTTAGAATTTAAATCTAAACCGTGAAATTATAGCAAATGGTATTTGTGAGTCCGTGGCCGTCTAACGGAATCATTTCTGACAGGTGGGTCCAATGCCACCCGGATAGTATCAAAGACAAAAAAGCACGAGCTTTCATCATCTTCCGAAACTCTTGCTCTAATTTCGCTGTCTCTCCCACTCTCTCTCACACACAACACACACTATATTCCCTTTGGGGAGTTAATACCTTTCTCAGGTACCATTTCATCTCACACGCCCACACACACCTACTCACATTCTTCCTATATATATGCCGTAAATTTCCGAATCCAATGTGATTACTTGGGTATAAACGATCGCATTGTAAAAGGAAGCAAAAATCCAGCGGAAAATGGAGGCGGAGGAAGGCCAAAACCTAGGGCAAGAGAGGTGGTGTGTGGTGACCGGAGGGAGAGGGTTTGCGGCGAGGCATTTGGTGGAAATGTTGATCCGATACAATATGTTTCGCGTTCGGGTTGCGGATTTAGGCCCTGCAATCAAGCTTGAACCGCACGAGGAGGAAGGAATTCTCGGCGAAGCGTTGAATTCTGGCCGTGCTAGTTACGTCTCCGCGGATCTTCGCGACAAGTCTCAAGTACTCAAAGGTATAAAAAATAATATTGAGTTTAATTTTCTGCTGTTTCTTGTTTTTTTTTTTTGGGTGAATTTTTTTAGTTGAAATGCGTGTTTTTTGATGCCAAGGAACGTAAATAATTGTCGAATTAATTTTTTCAATCGTAGTAAATTGGAACTTGCAATGAAGGAAGAAAAAAGGGAAAACAGTTGGTAATTTGAGTAAATATTATAATATTCTAATTTCGAGCTATTCTACTAACATACTGTTAATTATCATCATTTTGATCATTGTCGTTAGTTTTTTGGCTAGCTAGTTTTCAATTGAAAGGGGTGTTAGCAACGCTCGATTAGTAATATTCCTGATTTGCAGTAAGTTAGAACTTGCAAAGAAATATAAAGAAAATAGTTTAGTAATGTTGGAATATGTGCTAGTAAGTAACGTCATGGACAGATGGCATTTCAACACAAGCGCGTGCATACACAACAAAGGCATGTACATTGCGACCAGTTTTACCAGTAGTGTCCTGTTTTCATGACTTTGAATTGTCGGACGACAATATTGACATTATAAACCAGGAAACTGGGTTTGAAAATTACTTCACATTATCTCTGTGGGTGTGGTAATTATCTCTGTGGACGTGGTATTTGCGTAATTGAAGTTTATTTAGCATGTCAGGTGCTTACTAGTTTGGCATTCCTAAATGCTGGCAAGTGATTAAGTTTATTCGCTGGTGTTTTTATGAGATTTGCAATGATCAGAGCTTGTTATGATATTTGTTGAAGTTTATGTAAATGTTCTCATTGAGATAAATTATAAGTATACGTTTTAGGGGTATTACATGAATACTCAATCTCTTGCCATTAGAAATGTGTTAACAGTAATTCAGTGATATCAACGTCTAAAAACATGTCTATTGATAACAATCTGCTGGCTTTATGCATAACCTTGTTTTTTCCTTTCAAGAAAAACATGAGTCATATTGAAGGGAAACTTTCTCTAGTTTTTTCCTTCTGTATTTATGATAAGTTATTACTTACTCTAAAACGCACAGGAATCTTGTATCTGTCACTAGTAATTCTTAACCTTTTTTCGTTTTCCAATGTATTTCCTCTTATGTGTCTTAGTGTTTTCAGTTTTCAGTCATTGGCAAAAATTTGTAAAGATACCTTATTTAAGGGTGTTGCAAAATTATCATTTGCCTGGGAAAAAAACTGCATT
Organism: Mitragyna speciosa; assembly: GCA_024721245.1. Taxonomy (NCBI): domain Eukaryota; kingdom Viridiplantae; phylum Streptophyta; class Magnoliopsida; order Gentianales; family Rubiaceae; genus Mitragyna; species Mitragyna speciosa. Next base: position 30,121 of record JAMWEH010001880.1, on the reverse strand, counting down.
AGTTTAATAGTCTTCTAGCAACTGCCAATGCCTTCTATATTGTGTAACACAATGGCCCACATGTTGAAAGAGTATCAGAAATACTTCTTGGGTTATTCTCACAAGCTTTTTTCATTCACTTTTTCCTAGAAAAACACCAGAAGACAGTTTAAATTATAACTTAGAAACCATGACTAGTAGTCCTTGTAATGTAATTGGAAACATGATTAAAAATATCTTGTTTGTCAGTAAATTATGCTTTAAATTGTTGTCTTGTAGCTTCTTTAGTATATTTGAGGCAACTGCACTTATTTATTCTTGTGGATTTTTTTGTTTTATTCTGTGAATTATCTTATGCATCGTCTCATTTTGTAGCTTTCCAGGGAGCCGAGGTTGTTTTTCACATGGCTGCTCCAGATTCATCTATCAATGACCACCAGCTTCATCATTCTGTTAATGTGCAAGGCAATGTTCTAAGCTAAGAACATTTACCAGAATAAAGAAAATTTTGATGTGTCCATTTGTTTGCACTTTTTAGTTGTTGAGGCTATTTAAGATTTGCTTCTTGTGGTATAACTAGTCAATGACCTTGCAGGAACCAAGAATGTTATTGATGCCTGTGTTGAGCTAAAAGTAAAAAGACTTATATGCACAAGCTCACCAAGTGTGGTCTTTGATGGAGTTCACGGAATCTTTAATGGGGATGAAACATTGCCTTATCCTTCTAAGGTGTTCAACTATTACATACCCACTTGAAACTGATTCTTGTCTGGGGATATGCTGGATTGATATCATCTGAAGCTTCCAGTATTATTATAGTGTTTTCCCCCTTTCTTATCTGATGCATTCCAGCTGTCATGCTTCCTTCATTTCTTTGGTGCATTAGATGACACGAGCCAATCTGTGGTCCATCATTTGCTGGATGATGCTTGCACTTTTAGCACTACTCTACCAGTGCTAGTTATTTCATATCTGTTATAAAACTTAAATATAGGACTGATGATGGTATAGTATTTTTCCACTTTTTTGGCTGATGATTGGTTTAGAAATATTCGTGCTGTACACTCTAGCTTTAATTCTTCTTCCACTTACTTTTATTTTTGGATGCAATGAACCAATCTAGGATATGTGCATGATCCTAGTATGGAAAACGCAAGATTATGCTAAATTTTTCTACCAGAAAATTTACCCACAGTGGTGAGAATTATAACGTAGTGATTAATTATCTCAAGTGCTTCAAATGCAATTTTATGCCCAAATTTTGAACTATGCAGTCATGCATTTTGCCACATTGGTTGGTTTTCATTTTTTCAGTGTTTGCTATTATGTTTAGCAGAACACTACTCTGATGATATTCACCATACATTTATGGTCTTAAAACTGAAAATTAGGAAGTCTGGTGTTATAGTGTTTTCTTGCTTTCTTTGCTGATACTTTTTTTTTTTCTTTCATATATCTATTCGTCATCCATCCTCCATTTCTCTGTTCTTCAGATGATCTGAAGCAATCTAATATTTATTTTGTGATCTAAGGGAAGTGGTAGATGAACTAAAATGATTCACCAAGTGATATATAAACAGTGATTATTTAGCTCAAGGTGCTTTAAATGCAATTAATCCATGAATTTTGACTCAACAGTGATAAAGTTTTGCATATCGGTTGGTGCGTACATTTTTGCAGTACCTTTGTGTTTTCAATCTTTGCTTGCAATCATCAAACATAAAGTTAGGAATGTGAAGTATGTCTACGGCTCATCCATGAATGAAAATGTATTTACTAATTTTAAGTATGAGAACCCGTATATTTAATTGAAATTTGTTTTTGTTTCAGGTCATTCAGTATACTTTTGTTTCCTTTCATTGTCTTAAATGTTAGATAAACTTTTGGTAAGCACTTACTGAAGTTTTCTTAATTTTACATGTTTTGTTGATCATTTTTTCTATGTTTTCAGCACAATGATTCATATTCTGCCACTAAAGCTGAAGGAGAAGCACTAGTTATTAAGTCAAATGGTACTAATGGTCTTTTAACATGCTGCATTAGACCTAGCAGCATTTTTGGCCCTGGTGATAGGTTACTTGTGCCGTCTTTGGTTGCTGCTGCGAGGACTGGGAAATCTAAGGTAAGTAACCAATCTTGAATTTTGAAGAAATTAGTTTATTTAGTTCCATTTTATGAATGAGTTCTTAGTTGATGCTCTCTACGAAAAATCTAATAAGAATTTTCTTTTGAAAACCAAACAGTCCTGATTTTCTGTATGCACAGTTTCTTTTGAAAACCATATGTTATTTGTAATATTGTTAGGTTGCTTGCATTTTGTTACTAATCTGAAGGCTTGTGGCTTTTATATTATTTGTTTATTTATTTATTTATTTATTTATTTATTTTGCTATACTTGGATGGACATTTACTCATAGTTCCTCTATTTTTTAATATGTAATGATAGTTCATAATTGGCGATGGCAACAACATGTATGATTTCACTTATGTTGAAAACGTAGCACATGCTCATATATGTGCTGAACGAGCGCTGGCTTCAGGAGGGCCAGTAACAGAGAAAGCTGCAGGCCAGGTAACGAACAGATGTTCTAACCATCTCACTGTTACAAACGTCTTTCTGGATTTCGACCACATTCATACAAGTTTTGGTGTAATTGTTGATGAATTTCTTGAAGAATTTTGTGCATGTTTCTGTGTAATGGATTTCTATGAACAACTTTCTGGATTTCTACCACTTTTGAGTTAATTGTTCCTTGATTACAGTTAGGGGTGTGCAAAATTGGAATTTTCTGATTTTCTGTCCGAATTTGAAATGAATTAGGAAAATCGAATTCAGAAAAACGGAAAATGGATCGGATTCGGAAGTATCCGAATTCAAATACAACTGAATTAGGAACGAAATCGGATATAGTGATTTTGAATTCGGAATTTCCAAATTTGAATTAAAAACGAAAACGAATTCGGAAATTCCGAATTCGTAATATTATATATATAATAATTATGTTCATAATATTATATAAAATAATTATTTTTATTATACATATTATAGATATAATGATTAACATTAATAATTTAGTATATTATACTAATACAATTAAGTCATAACTAATAAACTAATAGTTAGTTATTAAACTCAAACTACATAAAATAACAATAGTCAAATAAACTAAAACTAATAGTCAAATAAACTAAACTCAAGCCACATAAAATAACAAATAGTCAAATAAACAAATAGTTTTATTATACATATTATAAATATAATAATTAACATTAATAATTTAATATATTATACTAATACAACTAAGTCATAACTAATAGACTAATAGTTAGTTATTAAACTTAAGCCACAAAAAATAACAAATAGTCAAATAAACTTATTCGTGTCTTTAGTTAAGTTTGGATCTTTAAATGAGTGTAGTATTGGGCTTTGTTTGTTTATAAAACTGTTAAATGGGCTCTCTTTGTGTATTGGGCTTTGTTTGTTTATTGGGCTTTGCTGAGTTGTTAAATGATTTCGGAATTTCCGAATTCGATTTCGCTTTTCCGATTTTGATTGAAATTAAATTTGGATCTGACAAGGGTGATTTCGAATTCGAAATCGGTCGGATAGAGCCTTTCCAATTTTCCGAATTATCCGATTTCAGGCTTCCGAATTTCCAAATTCGAATTCGTTGCACACCCCTAATTACAGTTTACTCCTTGACTGTCATGGTAATGGTTGATGCATTTCGCCATTGCTAAGCTTTTCCGTAAAGTGACATTTCTATTGACATTTTCATTTCATTTTGTTCTTCTGGCTTATGATTTTGTAATTTGCCTGTCTATAACTTGGATCACGTCCATTCCAACCAGTTGGATAATGTCCATTCCAAGAAAGACCTACTTGGAAAATTAAGGAGACGATTTTGTTTTTTCCTATATTACTGGGGCATACAGTCCATTCCAACTGCACTTGACATTTGGATGAATTTGCTGTATGCTATGTTCCCTTAAGCTTTGTACTATACTCATGGTGTGCACAGTTTCTAATAAAATTAGCTGTTACTTACCCCCCCAACCCCCCACCAAAAAAAAAAAAAAAAAGGGAGGCTTGGAATAATGTCTGGGAAAATGGATAAAATTTGCCTAAATTGAACTTGAGGATCCACCGGGTCGGAAATGTCAACTAGATGTTTTGTGTATTTACATGCTGATCTCCAGTTGTCCAGCCATGCAGTGTAATAAGCATGGCAGTGGCGTATATGCTGCAGAAAGAATTTAATTTAATTTTCATCCTTCTCCTTCAATACCGAAAAGGAACTTTAAACCATTGTTATATTCTCAAGGCTTGTACTCCAAAAGGATGTTAAAAATCCTTTGCAGTCTTGGTGAGCAAATCCTGTTAGAAGGATAGGCTTAAAAATTGTGTTTGTTTACTAAACTATTCAGATGTATGGAGTTTGTTTTCACATTGAGAGAAAATATTACAGTTCAATGATTATTTATTGTGAATTCTGATAGACACAGTTGTGGCCACAAATTGTTCTTGCAGGCATATTTCATTACAAATATGGAGCCAATCAAGTTTTGGGAGTTTGTCTCTCTTATTCTTGAAGGTCTTGGTTATGAGAGGTAATTTCTTATATTTTTCTACAATCAAAAGAAAGGACCAAGAATGAGCGTTTCTTACCCCGTGTCCTTAAATTGCATGCAGAGAGAGATTGGAAGAAGAGAAGAAGGAGAAGAGAAGAAAAAAGAAAGGAGGGGGGGGGGGGGACAATGAGGGTGAGGGAGGATGAGAGCCTTCGAAATTTTCAGTATTCTTTTGTGTAACATTCAGGACAAAACTGAAATTTTCTTTTTTGGTGTGCACGCACGCGCACGTGCGAGAGAGAGTCTTAAGATTTTGGTAGACGTGAAGAAAGCAGGGGGAGGGGATTGCCTATAGTTTAACTGTGACAGTGCCACAAGGCTAGTAATATTTGAAGTTTACTGCTTTATTTCTGATTTTATGTAGTATGCAGGCCTAAAATTAAGCTTCCTGTCTTCCTGATGATGCCAATCGCACATATGGTGGAGTGGGTGTACAAGATGCTAGCCCCATATGGAATGAAGGTTCCACAGTTCACACCATCGAGAATCAGGCTTCTGTCAGTCAGCAGAACTTTTAATTGTTCAAAAGCAAATGATTGTCTTGGCTACACGCCCATTGTCTCACTCCAGGTTCTCATCATTTCCACTAAATTCTGAAATTTGCTAACATGACAATACAGCATGGTTAAATATACTTCACTTCTAAGCCTTGTTAAAGTTTGGAGTTTTTTGACTTCGATTCCTTCTAAGCCTTGTTAAAGTTTGGAGTCTTTTGACTTCGATTCCTTGAAAGAAGCATTTTGGTTTTGTCTAATCACCCTTTTTATGATTTTCCTTTTATGTTTTTCTTAAGAGGGAGCCTATTTGTTTACATTTTTGTCATACAAGGAGGCTCTGATAGAAATTATATTCTGACCAGTGCCTGATTTACTGTTAATATGTCATATAGTTCTTTAGAATATATCCTCTTTCTTTTCTCATAGTTTCTTTTGACAATTTCAATTTGTTTTTCTGCAGGAGGGTCTTAAGCGAACTATTGAATCTTACCCACACTTGAGGGCTGAAGTCAGACCTAAAAGAGACGGTCCCTCAAAAGCTTCGAGAATGCTTGGTAGTGGAAGGGGTATAGATATTTCATTCCCTTTTTTATTTATGCAGGTTGTTCTCTGTTTGTGTTGTTTGGCGCAAGGTTGGATTACATATATATATAAACCGTAAAATGCTTGTATTGTTATTGCTCAAGTTTGGGAAACTATAGATACAGGGAGATTTGATTACTTTCTACCTCATATCTTGCCTTGTGCATGGTTAACTACTCGTATCTTTGTGATGTCAACTTAAAATATGTTGTTATGCTAGTTTTTTACACCTTAACCTGGTAGTCTATTATTGAGACAGTTTAAATCCATGTAAGCAAATTTTTTATTATTTAGACATATTCTGAAGATTTGACACGAGGAAATCTTTAACATTGTGATCTGTAATCTTTTTGCTTCATCCGAGATACTGCAAATTTGTTCTTCTTTTTGATCGTTATGTTCTATTAGTCAGCTGGACTTGGTTTATAAATTTAGATACGGTTAAGCACGTGCATCGGACCCTGGAATGCATAACTGTTGATAATGTTGCAATTATTCTGCACATACCTAGAATTATATAATGTTATGCTTACTATGAAGTGACAATATCACTTAAAGTATAAGGATCATAATTTTGAACTAAAATTGGAATATGCATTTTACAGTTGCGGACACACTTCTCTGGAAGGATAAAAAGCAATCGCTCATCACGTTGTTGGTTCTGGCTGCAATTTATGTCAATTTCATAGCATCTGGGTATACCATCATAACTGCCGTTTCCAGGCTTCTCTTGGCCGCAGTAGTTTTCCTCTTCATGAATGGCAGATTACCTGAGAAATTGTATGCTGCTGTTCTCTCTCTCTCACTCTCACACACACACGTGAATTTTTATTTATATGTAACTGCAGTTATGTAAATATATGCTCATGTGTATTTCTAAATATATAACCATGTACGTATGTGTGTACACATGCCTCTGTGCATTTTATCTACTGAAATATGTCACAGCCTCTTATACCACAATAAAACCGAAGCCATAACTGTGATGTGCTTTCTTCCTTCTTGGTTATTGCTTTCAAACCTTGAGCTAGAATTACATCCTTTACACTATGTTTGGGAGGAAGGAAATGGAGGGAAAAGAAAAGAAAGGAAAGGATTTTAAGGTGTTCTTTTGTTTGGGAGTAAGGAAGGAAAAGAAGGGAAAATTTACTTAACCATTTTCCTTTGTTTGGAAGGAAGGAAAGGGAAAGAAAAGAAAGGAAATGGAAGGAAAAGTTGGCTTGTTTTGGCCAAAAAATTTTCCTTCCAAATTTGGGAGGAAAATGAAAGAAAAGAAGGGAAAGTTTCTTTCCCTTCTTTTCTTTTCTCTCATTTTGTTATCTCTTCTTTTCTTTTCTACCCCAACTTCCAAACTAAGCCTTAGGAACATGTGGAAATGCATTTTAACATTTCTGCATACAAAAGTCCATTTTATCCATGTTAGAGTGGCAAAGCTTTATTCATGATTCAACAAGGAACAGTGAGAAACACTTTCATGGACGCTTATATATGGATGTATACTCGTGTAGATTGGGTTATCGAATCGAGAAAATTCCTGATTCAAATTTCAATATTTCACAAGAGGCCTCGCACCAAGTTGCTCAATCAATAGCCTCCAGGTGGAATTCTGCAGTGATCAACCTAAAATCTCTTTGCAGAGGAAACGATTGGATGCTGTTTCTGAAGGTAACGGGCTTTGTACATTTGCTTGGTTATTTTCTGCTTTTGTGGTCTGCAGTTTGATCAAAAGGATATATATTTGATCCTGCCTGGCTGGCTGGCTCAGTTGCTAGAATCTTATACCCCATGACCTGGAGTCTATGCCAGCTGATTATTATCATGTTGGATTATTTGAGCCTTGAACTTTCTTTAAACCAGCCAATTGGAAGATTTGTGATGTACTTGTGATTTTGATCGTGCCAACTAAATGTTGGCACATAGCCAGTTGGTTACATTTGTCTGGAAAAAAAATTATTTTAGCATATTATAAAAAGAGAAAACTGTTCTCCATATTTTATCCTCCAACACACACCAATTGTCTATGTTGTACTAGTTACTAATTGCTTTTTCTTTAAATTAGGTGGAACAATTGAAGGGAATTGGAGTAGCTTTCTTATGTTTTACACTATGTTTGGGAGGAAGGAAATGGAGGGAAAAGAAAAGAAAGGAAAGGATTTTAAGGTGTTCTTTTGTTTGGGAGTAAGGAAGGAAAAGAAGGGAAAATTTACTTAACCATTTTCCTTTGTTTGGGAAGGAAGGAAAGGGAAAGAAAAGAAAGGAAATGGAAGGAAAAGTTGGCTTGTTTTGGCCAAAAAATTTTCCTTCCAAATTTGGGAGGAAAATGAAAGAAAAGAAAGGAAAGTTTCTTTCCCTTCTTTTCTTTTCTCTCACTTTCTTATCTCTTCTTTTCTTTTCTACCCCAACTTCCAAACTAAGCCTCTAGAGAATCGGTGTATCCTTTATATAGTTTCTATGTTCTATAACTTCTCTTATCCTGTATTTTATGGTAATTCTAAAAATAAAATCGTACAAAGACATAATCTTTTCTTAAAGAAACTTAAAGAATTACATGAAATGTATGATGTTGTAGCAAAACTTAGTCTGTGCATCAGTGCCAATATTTTCTTTGAAATATGTGTCATCCGTCATTGAACCTATTCAGACTTTTATATGGAATTCTTGATTTTTTTAAAGGGATACATATGGTTACGATTTATCCATGATGCCTATGGTTTAGGTCTTTAAGTTACTGTTGAACAAGTAATTCACTGACACAACTCCCAAGTTGGGTTCACATCTCTGATGGATTTGAGAGCTACGATCAAATATCTGGCCTATTTTTTCTTTAAGATGGATCTAGAGAACATTGCCCACAGAATTGTAATTTGTGATTCTGAGAATTGTTTTATATGCTTTTTGTTGGAAAGTTAATGGTGACTGGGCAAAAATTTTTTGTTCCCTCGTGAAGAAAAAGTCGAATTCTGATGGATTATTCTGTTCAAAATAACAATGCTTCAGAATGGTTGACCTTGATACTAATTCATCAAGAGCTGAACAAGTTGAGAAAACAGTTGCTTTGTACTGCACAAGTGAAAGCACGGACACAAAAGAGTTTGAGGAAGTTAAAAAACTCAAATGGACAAAGCCCTCTAATTTCATAAAAGACAGGAAAAGAGCAATTGATTATATGGTGTTAGAGGCAAAACTTGCCCTATAAGTCTGCAGCATAATTTTAATACTTCTGTTTTTTTTCCTAAGTGAACACTTTTCTCCTGCATTTCCTTCTCTACTAAGCATTCTGCTCATCTTAATAACCATTTTGCTCTAAAATGCTTCCTTTAAGTGATTGTGTTACCAGTTCGCAATTTCTTCTGTTGAACTCCTGCAACATAAGGATAATTTTATGAAGATATGTATACTGATTGTTTCTATTTAATTGTATTGTCTCGGGTGTGTTTAGATTTTTTTTCCCCCAGACAATCCAGTATTTAATATCTGTTCTTTATAGTTTTTCCACCCATATTGATCAATATCGCTAAGTGTGTTTTTTAGCATTCACTTATACCTGGATTTGCTGAGTAACTGGTTGACTAAACTTAATCAGGCTGATAGTTTTAGAAACTCAACTGTGGTTTCTATCTGGATGAGTAAACACAATACTGCTTCCTGTAGTGATGTTCTGGAAGATCTTGAAGAGATCCTTTTGTTTGGGAAACTATATATTAAGCTTTCAACTAATTGAAGGTTCTGTTTGACACCTTAGAAAAGAAGAAATCGAAATGTTCAATAGTAAAATATTTCATCTTAGAGAAGTTTCCTCTTTAATTTCTTCCTTTATGTTTACATGGTGCTCATGCTTACATATAGACTTTTGATAACCATTAGAAACTTGATGTCTTCAATAAAAATTGGGATGTTCTGTTGCGCATGGTTTTAAAAGTTTGGCTTATGTTCCAACTTCATTCAAAATACATTTGACAAGTAGTAATAAATTTCCTACAGAAGAGCAGCTTCTAAAAATCATGCGAGGATTGTAATAAAAACATTTCCTGCTCTTTACAGTGATATAAGAAAAATTTGTCTTTTGTTTCTGGACTTGTTGCTAAAGAGTAGAGCAGATACAACATTTAATTTTTGCTGAATTCAATCTCCATAAAAATTATGTCAAGGAGAGGATATTCTAAACTTTTATGCATTCTTTTTTGGTTGTGTATATTCATATATTTCAATCATAATGGATTTTTCATGAGTTAATTTTGGTTGTGTCCTTTGGTATTTGATGAAACAGGTGGTTTCGTCTCTTCTGATTCTGAGCATCCTTGGAGCCTTTTCACTGGAAAGTTTGTTTGTAATAGGTCTGTGCGCACCTCCCCCCCCCCCCCCCCCCCCTCTTCTCCCCACAAAAAAAAAAAAAAAAAAAATCCAAAAACAAAAACGCACCTGCACCCCAGAAACATGCATGTTTTGTATTGTTTGATATACGTTGCATGTTCTATTCTCTACATCCTGAGATTTCTGCAATTCCTGGTCATTTGAAAATATTTGGGAATGTCCCTACTAGAGTTTGATAACTCTGGTTGTTCTAATCATCTTCTTCTTGTCATTGCAGGGCTTCCCATTGCCTTTGTTGCTTTCTTGGTCTATGAGAAGAACGAAGAAGAAATAGATGGTTTGGTCCTGCAAATTCTTTCATCTGGATGCAAACTAAGGTCTGACATTGCTGGAAAGTTTTTAAACTCAAAGAAACAGCAATAATAAGCCAGTCTACAAGATAGCACTTTCATTTGCTTCCTTGCTTCCCCATTTTCCCATCTCTCTTTCGTAGCAGTAGAAGCTCGAATTTTTGGTGATATTGCCTCTGCTTTTATCTGCACTAAGTTTGGGGAATGATTTCAAGCCGAATATACCAACTATTTTGGTTTTCTTGATCTGATGTCTGCTGTTGTTCCCTTACAACTGTTTCAAGTAAATCGGATTTAATACCTAGAGTTGGAGCGTTCCGTGCAGCTAAAGCTAAATGGTATCCTTCGGGCATTGCCTTCCTCGTACCGGTGGCTTATTAGTGTTTTATTTGATATATTAAAGACATAAATCTAATTCAATTAAAAATATTGGATGCATTTGTTTTTTGGGTAGTCTTTTAAAAACATTACTATATCCGTTTTAAAATTTTTTTTAGATAAACATGTATATGAGGTAAAAAAGTAATTGGAAAACGTGTTTAAGATTTTTAAAAATATGTTAACAAATATAGAATTTGATTAATTTTGGGGCTAAAGACCTTAATTTTATTGGTGAATCATTTGAAAAGTGTTTACCATTTTTTTTTTTAGTTGGTTGAGGCTAAGCCAGACTAACATCATCATGCTAAGATGGTGAATATGTTAATCCTGGGTTTGAGATTAGGAGTGTAATCAAATCGATTCGAGTCTAAATACTACCGAATTTAAGTTTGAGCTTATTAACGTTACTATTGTTTGAGATCTAGCTCGAGCTCGATTGAGTTTGTGATTCGATGTTCGAGCTTAGCTCGTTAATTTTAAGGAGAACTCGAGCTTGACTCGGAATCGCTCATAAAAGCACAATAACTTTAGAACTTGAACTTAAACTCAAAATTCATATATAATTAGTATGTGTAAATTAGTAATTTTATATATATAACATTTAATATATATTTTGAGTTGCTCGATCTTACTTTTTTGACTGTTCAAATTTGAGCTCGTTTAGTATACAAGCTATTCAAGCTCGAGTCGAGTTCAGTCAACATCGAACTCGACTCGAATAGTAGGCCGAGCTATTTGAGATGACGCCTCGTTGACACTTGGCTATTTCATGTGCAGAATTTATTACGCATTTAGAGAACTAAAGATTGCTATGGGTAATTGCGTGCTGCTGAGGACATCTTGTATATGTTAAAAGTAGAAGTTTTGCGAATGATTTAGATTTTTTTTTCCCATAATGCCTGTACAAAACAAAATAATGATAATGTTATGTCTTCAAATAAATTGCCTTTTTTATAATTGTTAGGGCTAATTATGTAGTACTAATATTGATTATGTAGTCTAGGAATGTAGGTTTTATTAAATCATGTTTCCTTAATTTTTAAGGAATAAGTTTGTGAATTAGAAGGGAATTTCAACTTTTAGAAATTAGAAATTCTATGAAAACTAAATCGTGCACCTTAGAATTGTATATATATCATAGGAAACTATTGCAATTTTGACCAATTCAAAACATATCACTATAATATAAGTAGGCAAGACGCCAAAAAACTGATTCCTCATTCAAATAGCATTCTAGCATGCAATTTGTGCATCTAAAATATCTCTCAACGCATAATACTAAGCATCAACAGATTATTGGTTCAGCCAAGGAGGCATTACCCAATTCTTGCCGGCCAAAATGAAAATACAAAAAGTTCCTTAACGTCTTTATTATTTTTTAGTCTCTAAAAAATTTTCAAAGTATTTTCCAAAACTTTAAATTTCTTCCATTCACAAATTTATTCCTTAAATGTCCAAAGTTCAATATTTTTATTATTCTTTAGTTTCTAAAAAATACTCAAAATAATTTCAAAATTAAAATTGATTCCAATATACAAATTTATTAAACATGCATAAATATACTTGCATTACCATATTTTTGTGTACTAAATATTTTTTTATGCTTAAAAGTGAGAGCTTTGCAAGTGATTTAGATTCTCTTTCCCATTATGCCCTTACAAAACAAAATAATGACAATATTATGTCTCCAAATAAATTGCCTTTTCTTATAATTTTTCGGGCTAATTATGTAATACTAATATGAGTATGTAGTTTAAAAATGTAGGTTTTATTAAAGCATGTTTCCTTAATTTTAAGGAATGAATTTGTGAATTGGAAGGGAGTTTCAATTTTTAAAAATTAAAAATTCTATGAAAACTAAATGGTGCCATTGAAATTGTGTATATATCATAGGAAACTATTGCAATTTTATGTAGGAAAACTCCCCGCCACGTGTTTACAGTTTTTACTCATTTATTAGTTCTTTCTTACTTATTTGTCTATTTCTGTGTCCGTTTTCTTTTAGAATAAAATTGAATAAAAGGAACTCTTATCACACGTACTACAAATTTCCAAAATCCAACTTAACATTGCCAAACGAGAAAAACACAAGTTTCCAAACTTGAAAATTTCTAGATGTTCAAAAAAAATAGTGTAAACAAAACATAAAATTTATGCCTTTAAAAGAAAAACATGCATCCATGAATGTATAGATGAATCTAAAGCAATTGTCTCTATAAGTTGAAGCTTCAAAGATCTTTGAAGTCGCAATCAAAGCTAGAACTCAACAAATTGCAAGGTAACACTTTTCATCTCTTTTAATGAGCTGTCACATAGTCAATCCTATACTTTAATTGCAAAAAATTTTTTAAAAGATTTCGGATTGTTCCTATTATGTTATACTTTATCTTGGTCCATTAAAGCATGTAAATAGATAGTGATTGACCAACAAAGGCAAGTGAGATGTAGTGTACCATGTAATCGAGTTTATCTACTGTCTCATAGTGAATATATACACATAACCATTTGTGTATTTTTATCATTTCAATGCCAAATAGATGAATCAATAATTATTAGTGATGTCTTTTCACATAGTTTTGAATGCTTTTGATGCTTAACCAATTAATATTTAGGGGGCATTTGGTTCGCACCAGGAAACAACATAACCTATATATACTGCACTATCAAGGTTAACCTATGATAAACTAAACAAGATTGAAAAAATATAAATATTAAAATTTGAACTCAAATTAAAACTCGAACTCGATTAAGTATTTGCATTAATTGAGCTTATGCCAGCTGGTTAGTGCTTATCCACTAATTGGCTGAATTGAGGTTAATGAATTTAAATACTTGAATTTTGGTTAGTCAACTTTGCTAAACTGGAACTTTAGAATATGTGAGATTGGTTTTCTTTTTTATTCATTGTGATAGAGTAGTAAAATGACTTTAAAACTTTTTTCCTTCTTAATCAATTTTGAACAACAGATTATTAGATTAAAGTTTTCTTCAATGTGCAATGCACGTATTTTTACACTAAGTATATGGATAATTATGTTAATTATTAGTATTCAACAAGAATTTCAAAATTGAATTAAGGATTAATTTTAGTAAAAATGGAATGTCAATAGAGCTTGGAGCCAATGGCACTAGGTATTATTTGAAACGGAGCTTGGAGCTTGGAATTGGTTGTTTGAAAAATTGTGATTTTTATTTAGGTTTAAGAAGTGAGAGGGGTATAATTTTGACCAATAGATTTTATTTTACTATTGATCAGACTAAAAATTAATTCCTAGCCTTAAACAAATATTCATATTATAAATATTATAATAATGCATTAATATTATAATTAAAAAAGTCAAAAATCATATAACAATGTTATACACACACGTATATATATATATTAATAATGTTGTATATGTTTTTAAACTATCTACTATTTCGAATCTCCTACTAAGTATGTCCTCATAATTAGCTTTGCAAAGATTATTTAATTTAAGAATCATGGGTCATGTATGCCTGAGATTAAATATTTCTTTTTCCTTTGAGCAAATGTTGAAGGAATTTGAGAAATCTTATTTATGAAAGTTTTTTTATGTAGTTTTAAAATACTCTTAAAATGCACAGTTACTTTAATTTCTCGGTGTAAAATGATATTGGTCAAATATGTTGTTTTAAAAGTTGAAAGAAATTAAAAAGTCAAATTTATGAAGAATTTCACTATGTAGTTCTAAAATACTTTTAAAAAATTCAATTATTTTGATTTCTCCATATAAAATGATGTAAGTCCTAAAATACTCTTAGCATACACACTTATTTTGATTTCTTTGCAAAGGATGATGTTAGTCAAGTATGTTGTATTCATTTGTTCCAAGAATTGAAAGCAGTCCCACAATTCAAAATGTGTGTAATTCCATCATTATCTAATGTGGACTTCTTTCATATTAATTATCTAATATAGCTTTATTTCATATGATAGTGGATAGAATTTCAAAGTTATCTTGACTCATGTAGTACTAATTTTTGTACAAGGATGTACAAAATATAGGCCAAATGTTTCTATTCTTCTTGCAATACTCAATGATCAAATTGAAGAGATCTTTCATCGTTAGATACAGACTTATGGTATAAGAATGGAAATTATGAAGAAATTATGTGTACCAATGATGCCAACATGTGTTTCTTTTCATTCACAATTTGGTCTTCTCACTTGTGTAATTTTTTGTGTATATTGTTGACAATTAGAAAATCAAAGTTTTTCCACTTTAATTTGTAGCATGGTGCAACTGCTAAAGACATACAAATCTATACCTTTGTTCAAATATATAATACTTACATGATTTGCGTAGTTATTAAGTTTTAATATTTTATTCACCTTTTTGGTATGTTTTTTCTATTGTTTTTACTTTAAATGAATTAAAATTATCTTGACCTCTATAGAACTAAATTTCTCTATGATAGCACAAAACATAAGCATATAGAACCATCTTATAGCACAATCCTAACTATTTCGATTACCCTCAAATTATATGTTATTCATTTCTAACTTATTTTTATACACTTTACAATTATATTCACTAAGAAATTTGCATTGCTCAAAATATTATCTTTTCTAGTTTAAACTTCTATATTTATGTACTCGGTTAATAAGGTTAAAAATAAAGCTTTATTTTTGCAATAAAATCGAAGTTGAATTAGCGAAATCTATCACTCAAATTAGCTTAAAAGATTAGGATTTCAATCAACCAGAGACCTTGCTATGAGTGTCTCATGGTCATATTAGTTAAGCAGCAAATGAAAAGAAGCATGTGTATTTCAAATTTTTAATTTTATTGTAAAATATTTCAAGCCATGCCTATCAACTCAAAACTGGAATCACCATTGCCTAGATAACCAAAAAAAAAATGCCAACGACATGAGGTGTAGAGATTTTTTTACACTTTTCTCCAAATAAAATTGTTTTTCCTTACCCTTTTTGTTACACAATTCCTTACTACTTTTTTAAATAAACTTTCCAATCGAGTATTGCGGTTGCTATATATTTTCCATCTTGTGAGTGTATATGCTACCTATTATAAAATAGGATGGAAAGGGATCATTTTTTTTAACAAAAAAATGTTATACTTTTAACAGAAAGTGCATGAGATAAAAGAAATGCTGTTAATTTTTAATTTTCTTAAAAGACCTCACTGCCCTATTCCTTTGTTTACTTTTCATTAAATTTTTAAAATTTCTACTAAAAAATAAAATAAAAATAATTTAGAAGTTTTTATATGTTTTGTTAGAGAAGAAGTAGAGTACGCCTAATAGATCTTTTTTAATTATAGTAGACTTCATTTTTTTATTCATTGTAATAGAGTAATGAAATGATTTTAAAAATTAGAATTTTTTTCCTTTTTAATTAACCTAAAACAATACATTATTTGATTAAGCATCAGGAAAAAATCTACAACGTGCAACGCACATACCTCCTTCCTAGTTAATTATAAGAGAATAACCTGGATTTTATTTCAAGCTCATACCAGAATGGGTTCCAATACACACACACACACATACATATATTGGACATATTTTGGGATGTTATTAAATTATTGACTGGTTAAAGAAAAAGGAAACACAAGGAAGCTGATTTGTTTAATGTTAAAAGAAAGTTTAAACTTTAAGAAATTGTGCCATTGTAGTTCAACACCAAGATAATTGAAAAGTAATTGATGTTTAAATTTAGTCGGATTTCATTTTTGACTATACATTGTAATTTTTCTTCTTTTGGTAAAAACGAAACGACAAAAAATGATTTTATGAAAAGTTAACTAATACAGGATTTATGGTTCTAAAGGGGGGAACAAAAATGAATCAATTCAAGTGTGGGAATAAGCACCAAATGAGCCAACCCAGCTTTCCTGGGTTGGTCAAGTGAGCATCCTTAAGATGCTTCTTGTACCACGGTCGAAATTCGAACCTTGGCCTTGGCATTTAGGAAGGAGGAGGGGAAAAAGGTTAAATTTATGGTTAGGAGTTACACCCTAATTGTGTGTAGTTAAAAATTTGAGACATTTTAACACCAATTTAAGAGACTTACCCCAATTGTGTGAGTCAAAATGGTGATAAAAAAGTATATAACGAATATTTGCTTGGCAATTGAGGAAAGACTAACAACATATAAGTAGATTTATTTATTTATTTATTGATAAATGCACATTACAACATTTATTACAGAATATTTTTGCCGAACACAATAACAACATATAAACGAAGTTATGTTTTTTTTATCAATGCACACTATAATATCCATTGTAGGATACTTTTGTCACATATAATTTAGGATATAGCACTCAAATTTTACCACATTATGGGTGTTGTTCCTAGTATATCTAAACTAACACCCCTACAATCCCCTCCTCTTGTTCTTAATTGCCAAGGTGCTAGGATTTGAATTCGGAGGAGCAGCCCCAGACAACAGGCAAGCCTGGTTGTGTTAAGTGGAGTAATTAGTTTTATAGTAGTTTTAACTGAATGAAAATTTCACCAAAAGCAACTATGGTTCTAAAAAAAAATAAATTAAAATTCACCAGGAGCAACTACGTTTCTAAACAAAAATTTAAATTAAAATAAACAGGCTTTGATTTAATCTTGTGTGGCTTTGAAAAATGCAACTATATTTGATTATGTTCAAAATTTTGAGCATCTTGCTAAAGTCAACTAAACATCATTCTTCTTGCTTATTTTATAGTATTCGTATAAAGATGAGAAAACTAACTTGATCTATCAGTCTTATTCTCATGTCGCATATTTCCAACAAGCAACAACAATAAATAAGAAGATGAAAGATGATGAAGAAGAAAATGAAAGATGTGTTTGTCCAATACTTTATTTAGCACAGATACATTGATAGTTGGAAAACATGCAGTGAATGAATCCACTGGCGAAGGACTCAAGAATGTCACAAGCATATCATTGAATGTTAAGTATATTTTGATGGTTTATATTTCTTAGAAAATTCCCTGATCAGTTATTTTGCTCAAGCTATTGTTTCTAAAAAGCCACTTATAAAATAGGCTTTCCTTTCATAGCAAACAAATTTTAGGAGATGAAGATCCAAATCCCATATTCTTGTTTTCACTTGGAAAGTAAAATGGCTCGCATTATTTTTTCTGTTGTTCTATAAACAACTCAATAGTTTGTTACTACAACAAGTTTTAATATTGTGTGAGAGGTCAAGTTAAAGAAATTAAAGCGAGGTTAATTTGGACGAGATTATTTTAAAAGATACAAACATTAGAAAATATGAAGATGAGAGGGTTTAGTATTAGGTTGAAGAAGATAGAGATGTTGCTTGGGATATAGAGGACAGCATTCTTGAATAGTTTGCCATTGAAGTTCAATCCAGAAGGTGAAGAAATTCAACATACTTAATGAAAAGATTTATTTGCTTTCTTAATGAGAAATTTGCACAATTGACAATAAAATTTTAGCCATAAAAACATGATTTCTGATGTTACTACAATCTTACAAACTTATGAATTACAAGTTTCAAGTGATGGAGAAAATTCTAGCAATGGGTACTGAGATAAAGCACTAGTTAAGGTGAGCATATTCTCATGAAATTGATGAAGACTTTGTTGTATTGAAGAAAGATATACAAATATTAGCAAATCATTTACTACATAAACATCATTATCAATTTGGTTTTGACATGTTAAACCAAATTATTTAAGATTTGATTATTTGATGAGTATTTTAGTTGTTTTTGGTTTACGTGTTATTAGTATGATTGTTAGTTGAGTCTAAGATGGGATTTTACATCCTAATTTGAATTGGTTAGTTTTATTAGATTCCATATCTGATCAGATGGTGTGAACAACAAATATTAACAACCCATGTTGTATTTTAAAATTCGGTAGGTTTCTTACTTTATGTTGGTATTCTATTAGTTGTTGTTTTTTGTTTATTTGACTTATTTGTCAATTGTGTTCTATAAAGAACTTGTGTGCGCGCAAAATAATTATGAGATTTGTTCTAATAAAGAATTAGTTTTTACTCTCTAAAATTTTTTGGCAAGTTTCTCTCTTTCTTCTTTTGTCTTCTTCTAACCTCTTAGATCCTATAAATCTAAATTATTATTTTTATTTTTCCTTCAACTTGTTTTGATATAGGGCATGAGTGGGTTAGGTAAGAACACCATACCTTAGAAATTGTTGAGTGACTAAAATGTTAGATGTGAATTTGATGATTTTGCTTGACGTGTACTTACATAAATTTATGCATGTTATGCTTAAGACTTTATTCTTTAAAAAACCTTCTCCAACCCCCTCCCCCAACACACAAGCGCACAAAAATAAAGGTTGGCTTTATTGCTAGAGCAAGTCTTGCCAAAGCATTTTATATCTAAGGGGGTGTTTGGTTTAGGGGAATCAAGGAGGGGAATGGGTATCACAAGTAATGATACCCATTGTTGATGTTTGTTAAACAACTATCACTATCATTCAATGGGAATGATAGTGATTAATTGGGGTGTTAATGATTCCCCCAAAATACTAGTCTATCAAACCCATTAACCCTTATTATTAAGGGCAAAAACACACCCATTAAAAAATATATATCTTTTGAGTTACCCACTCTCAATACTCTCTCTCTCTCTCTCTCTCTCTCTCTCTCTCTCTCTCTCTCTCTCTCTCTCTCTCTCTCTCTCTCGTCTTTTGATTTTGAATATTTTTTATTAGTACTTTATAAATTTTTTTACAAAAATTCTTTTTAATAATTTTTTTATAAAAATTCTTTTTAATAATTTTTTTTACATTCAATAATTTTATAAAAAATTGTATTGAAAATCAAAGATATATAATACTCTCTGTTAATATAATAAAAATGACTTTTTTTTAAGATTATCATTTCCATAAAACTCAAATTAGAGCATGACTATATTTAAAATTGAAGAAATCTTTTTAAATTTTTTTCAAATATACAAAATAAGAAATCTAAAAAATATGTATATCATAAATAAAAATTTTAAAATTTACTTGAAAGTCATTTCAGTATACCAAACAAATATTCTTATAATGATACCCCTTCAATATACCAAACAAATATTCTTATAATGATACCCATTCCATTATTAAACCAAACATGTTGGGGGGAATCATCAAAACCCATACTCATAGTAGGGTTAATGATACCCATAGTGATAGTGATTGAGGAATTTGAACCAAACGCCTCCTAAATACCTAGATTACTCTCATTAAAGTTATCACTAATTGATTAAAATCCAACATGTCCAATGTTTTCTCCATCTTCTTGCATCTTATTTTTCCATTTATTCTCTCATCAAAGTGGCCGTCCACCAGGCGTTCTCTCATCAGGTCAAAACCCATTTGGCTACCCACTAGGCCACCACAATCACACCCACTATCATTTTCATTTTCCACATGGAAAGAAAAGTAAAAATAGATTCTCATACTATAGCCTCAGAATCAAGAAATTGGGATGATTTAACTTTTGTTTATTGAAGATGCACAATAATTTCTTAATTAAATTAGAAGAGAGACATATAAAAAGAAAAACTGTATGGCTGTTTGATTTCTCAACAGGACTTATTAAATATAAATTTAAAGATAAAAACCTTCTCCAATCTTTATGTTTAGTTATTTGGAATTCTTTAAAAATTTTGGATTAGAAAGGCAGAGATGTGGTTGAGAAAAAGGGATTGCTAAAGGGTTTTAGGCTATAAGACGGCTAGTAAATTGGTGAAAACAAGAGAAAGTTAATGGTGGTTATGAGTTATGTAAACTGTAGGGTTGATTTTGTTAGTGGGGCCGAAGCCAGAGGAAGGGGTAAGACTAGAGATTGTTAGGGAATGGAGCAACTTGAATTTGGGGAAATTAAAGAGAGAAGGGGGTATCAAGGTGAGTGAGAGTTTGAGGAGTAGATGAGATAGAGAGGTGAAGATGGAAAAACAAGGCGGGATGAGAAAATTGGTGGTTTTGGAATGAACTAGCGAGAAGAAAATGATACAGAAAGAAAAGAAAGATATATTAAAAGTGGACATTAGTGAGAGAAGGATATGATGATATTATCAAAAGGCTAATGATACGACTAGAGTAGGAAATTTTTCGCTAGTACAACTTTGACAGGGGTGCCAAAATTACCCGTGCACAAGTCAACTAAAGTATTAACCAACCCAACTTGGTTGAATTGGTCATCACAAAGCCTTTAAAGGCTAGTGAGGTGTGAGGTTAAGTATTCTATCATGCTTTTCATAAAAATCCAAATGGATGCATAATGCACACATTTGGTTCGATAGTAGTTCAACCCCCATCGGTTCTCCCGGGCTCAGTTGGACCTTTTCCCATATGGTATGTTAGGAGTAAGATAAAATATTGTCAACAATTGACCAAAAAAAAAAAAAAGTCAAGTGAAGTATTAACATTAATTTAAGTGGGCTCCACTTTTGATTATTTTTTTCACCATTCTTCTCTCTTAATATTTCTCTTACCTGTTATACTTGAGTTTTAACATTTTGTTACCACTCCAACATTTATTACCTTCGTGGGTTTCTTCATATTAAAAATTCAATTTCTTCTGATTTCATCATTGATACAAACAAACAACTAATATATAACACACACGGAGACACACACACACACATGTATGTATGTACATACGTATGTATGTATATCGTCCTTCTTTTTTTTTTTGGGAGGGAATTCTATATAGAGGGTTGGTAACACCCTTCTTGCAATTAATATATTCTTTTCCATTACTTTTATTGCAGAAAAGTATGGTTGTGGTAGCAGTGGAGAAGGAGATTTTTTTACTTTGATTTATATTTTATAATGTCTTAATACTGGTGGTGACGACTATGATACTAAAAAGGCAATGATAATAATTATCAAGTATTATTTGTTAGGAGATAAAATTAGGCATTTAAAATTAATTAACCTATGTACCATATCTTTGGAGGGTAAATTGACATGATTTGTTGGATGATTGTGGTTCAAAATCTGTCTAATTGAAAAGAAATGTTTTTCCCTTCGTTTACTCTCTTTTCCCTCTTCCCCTATTGGATGATTTTTTATTTATTTTATATGATTATCTTTAGAGGAGTGATTTTTCCTTTTTGCACACAAAAATTATAAATAATCTCAATAAAAATATTTTAAGTTGCAAAGTATGGACATTGTTGAAATGGGTTTCTTTGAAAGAAAAATATAATGCATAATATCATCTGAACTCCTATGAAATTTCTTTGAATAAATAAATAAAAAATAATGTTGGAAAGCAAAAGAGCTCCACAAATGATTTATGATAAAATGTAAACACATAAAAATTGAAAATATAATCGGAGGAGATTATATTGTTGAAAAAGTAAAATTGATGAAAAGTTTAAGGAAGGTAAAGCTCATTTAAATTGATAGTAGTATTTCAATTGATTTGTATGAGGCTATACTTGATATTTGAGTGAAAGTTCCTTTGATAGCAAAATTCTTGCTGTGGCAATATCACCAACCTTATAAGAATTCATTTAATCTTGAAAAAGGACATCTCAACACTTAGATGAAATTTGTTTTGGTTAGAAAATTAATGATCTGGCGTTATCACTGGCCATAAACAAAACCCAAAGCTGAGTACACGGAGGCGATGATGTGGAAAATATCTCCTTATCCTACTTTTTAGATTTATATATTATAAAATAAAGTAAACACTTTAATTAAGAAAAATAAGCAGTCTCGATATAGATCTAAGTTGTAATTCTTTCCTTATACGTACATATATAGGTATTTACATAGTTACATACACACACACGCACACATGTATGTATGTATGTATGTTGATGCGCGCGCGCACACAAACGGATATTCATATATATATATATATATGTATATATATAAATGATAACTCGTAGTAAAACTTTCCTTATTTATCATTTCTTAATCTATCCCAAATTACTTTTATGCTAATATTCATGTATAAATCTATGTAAATAAGTAAAACGCCATTATTTTCTTTATTACATATGCAAATGAAAAAGTGAGAATTATACATAATTTTAATTTATTAGAGTTTCATATTTATTTTATTTATATAGCTTGAACTTTAATGTAGTTTTTTTGTTCTATAATTGTATTACACTTTGAAAATTTTGTTGTTTTAAATTCATATTGAATTTTGAGTGTTATTTTATGTTTTCTTTTTTTGAATATTTTTACTTAAATATGTGTTTATAATGTGTGCATGCGTGTGTGTCTATATATATATGTATGTATGTATGTATGTATGTATGTATATAACAAAAGTCAAAAGTGGGCATCTAATAGGAGATGCAGGAGGGGAAAAGTATACAATACACCACGTGCATTGCCACGTGGTGTACTAGAACCAATAATTTATCGCCATGTGGCAATGGTGGGTCATACCTTGTATTATTTGGCGATGTGTGATTGGTTCTAGTGCACCACGTGGCACGCCACGTGGCGCGCGTGGTGCACGCAATATTCACTCATGCAGGAGGTGCAGGGGGAGACCGTTAAATAGGCTACGCAATTGATAGGTGTGAGGCTGAATTTCTTAGGCAGTGGGTGACGGGAAAGGCATCTTGTTCCATTACCTTCTTAAAGTAAATAAATTTTCGTAAAAGTATATGAAAAGGTTATATTCAAATCAATTTGGAAATTTTAATTTTAATTGAGAAATTTAATCGTGGTTATTATTTTCTTAATAGATGTGAACCCCTGTAGGGTTTAATATTAATTAAAATCTATAAAATTCAAAATACCAGAACTTGTTTCAATAAGCATCAAATTTAAAATGTACAAATTTAATATTAATTGAAATACATAAAATTCAAATTACACGACTTCGATTCAATAAACATCAAATTTAAAGCTTTAAATAATCGAACAAGTTAAACAATAAATTATTCAACTTAATTAGTCTTGTTTACAAATTAGAATTCACATCTATGCCATTACTATGACTATTTGATAAACATAAAATTGTTGTTGAGATTCCCATCATGCTTAGAACAAAAATTTAAAAACCTTTTCAAGTGACTCTTCCATAAGTCCTCAAAAAAAAAAAAAAAAAAGGAAGTAGAATTATCCAACGCACAAAGAAAGACGATATACATACGTACATACGTATATACACACATGTATGTATATACGTATGTATATCGTCTTTTTTTTTTCCATTACATTTATTGCAGAAAAGTATGGTTGTGGTAACAGTGGAGAAGGAGATTTTTTCACTTTGATTTTTATTTTATAATGTTTTAATACTGGTGTTAACGACTATGATACTAAAAAGGCAATGATAATAATTATCAAGTATTATTTGTTAGGAGATAAAATTAGGCATTCAAAATTAATTAACCTATGTACCATATCTTTGGAGAGTAAACCGACATGATTTGTTGGATGATAGTGGTTCAAAATCTATCTAATTGAAAAGAAATGTTTTTCCCTTCGTTTACTCTCTTTTCCCCCTTCCCCTATTGGATGATTTTTATTATTTTATATGATTATCTTTAGAGGAGTGATTTTTCCTTTTTGCACACAAAAATTATAAATAATGTCAATAAAAATATTTTAAGTTACAAAGTATGGACATTGTTGAAATGGGTTTCTTTGAAAGAAAAATATAATGCATCATATCATCTGAACTCCTATGAAATTTTTTTGAATAAATAAATAAAAAATAATGTTGGAAAGCAAAAGAGCTCCACAAATGATTTATGATAAAATGTAAACACATAAAAATTGAAAATATAATCAGAGGAGATTATATTGTTGAAAAAGTAAAATTGATGAAAAGTTTAAGGAAGGTAAAGCTCATTTAAATTGATAATAATATTTCAATTGATTTGTATGAGGGTATACTTAATATTTGAGTGAAAGTTGCTTTGATAGCAAAATTCTTGCCGTGGTAATATCACCAACCTTATAAGAATTCATTTTAATCTTGAAAAAGGTTATCTCAACACTTAGATGAAATTTGTTTTGGTTAGAAAATTAATGCTCTGGCATTCTCACTAGCCATTAACAAAACCCAAAGCTAAGTACAGGTAGGTGATGATGTGGAAAATATCTCCTTATCCTACCTTTTAGATTTATATAGTATAAAATAAAGTAAACACTTTAATTAAGAAAAATAAATAGTCCCGATATAGATCCAAGTTGTAATTCTTTCCTTATACATACATATATACGTATTTACATAGTTACACACACACACACACACGCACATGTATGTATGTATGTATGTATGTATGTAGATGCGTGCGCACGTACACACACAGACGGATATTCATATATATATATATATATATATATATATATATATATAAATGATAACTCATAGTAAAACTTTCCTTATTTATCATTTCTTAATCTACCCCAAATTACTTTTATACTAATATTCATGTATACATCTATGTAAATAAGTAAAACGCCATTATTTTCTTTATTACATATACAAATGAAAAAGTGAAAATTATACATAATTTTAATTTATTAGAGTTTCGTATTTATTTTATTTATACAGCTTGAACTTTAACGTAGTTTTTTTGTTCTATAATTGTATTACACTATTTTTGTTGTTTTAAATTTATATTGAATTTTGAGTGTTATTTTATTTTTTCATTTTTTTGAATATTTTTTCTTAAATATGTGTTTATAATGTGTGCGTGCGTGTGTGTCTATATATATATATATATATATATATATATATATATATATATATGTATGTATGTATGTATATAACAAAAGTCAAAAGTGGGCATCTAATGGGAGACATAGGAGGTGCCAGGTGGGGCCGTTAAATAGGCTACAGAATTCACAGATGTGAGGAAGAATTTTTTAGGCAGTGCGTGATGGTATTTACATGGACCTGGTCCACGGGTGGGGCCGTAGACCCTGTGGTTCACAATTAATCACATCAGCCATGCCCCACACATGGCCCACGTCATGACCCACTAGGGGCCCACTTATGACTGATGTGAGTAATTGTAGACCACAGGATTTACGGGTCCCATCCGTAGACCGAGCCCATGTAAATATTTTCCATGCGTGATGGGAAGGGCAGCTTGCTCTATTACCTTCTTAAAGTAAATAAATTGTTGTAAAAGTAAATGATAAGGTTATATTCAAATCAATTTGGAAATTGAAATTTTAATTGAGAAATTTAATCGTGGTTATTATTTTCTCAATAGATGTGAACCCCTCTAGGGTTTAATAGTAATTAACATCTATAAAATTCAAACTACTACTTGTTTCAACAAGCATCAAATTTAAAATGTACAAATTTAATATTAATTGAAATACATAAATTCAAACTACACGAGCTCGATTCAATAATCATCAAATTTAAAATCCAAAAGAGCACCATAGTGCTCCTTTGGTCCAATGGTGGTTTAGTCCCCGTTGGCCCATCAGGTCCAGTTGGACCCTCTCGTAGAATAGATTAGATTAGGAGTAGAATAGTATGTTGAATCTTGACAAAAAAAAAAAAAAAAAAAAGAACAAGTTAAACAATAAATTATTCAACTTAATTAGTCTTGTATTCACATCTATGCCATTACTATGACTATTTGATAAACATAAAATTGTTGTAGAGATTCCTATCATGCTTAGAACAAAAATTAAAAAACCTTTTCAAGTGACTCTTCCATAATTCCTAAAAAAAAAAAAAGGAAGTAGAATTATCCAACACACAAAAAATTAAAAACGTAGACCAATCAAAGTCAACCAAAGATCCCCAAACCAAAAACAAAAAGGTCATTTTCATTTTCAAGAATATATAACCCATCATATTTCATTAATTTCACCAAAAAAATTAGCCAATAGGTTTCTCTGCAATCCCCCCAATTAATAAATACTTTTAATATTTGATAGGAAAAAAATTTTAAAAAGCCATAAAACCTCCAAATAAAAAAAAAAAAAGGCCCATTTCTCTTTTACCCTTACGACAGCCGCCGTCGCAGCCGCCGGAGAAGGATGAGATGGAAAAACGATTATGTGCTCAACTTTTTATTGTTGGTGAATTTTTTGAATTTTTATGGTCGGATTGTAGACGCCGGTGGAGTCTTCAAGGTGGATTCCAAGTTCGCCGGCATGGGGAAGTCTCTCACTGCTCTTAGAGAACACGATAGCGTTCGCCACCTCCAAATTCTCGCCGGCGTCGACTTGCCCATCGGTGGCACCGGTCGGCCCGATGCCGTCGGGTTCGGAGTTCTCACCGCTCTTTAATTTCTC
The DNA here is from genome assembly GCA_024721245.1 of Mitragyna speciosa. NCBI lineage: Eukaryota > Viridiplantae > Streptophyta > Magnoliopsida > Gentianales > Rubiaceae > Mitragyna > Mitragyna speciosa. Next base: position 3,163 of record JAMWEH010001880.1, on the reverse strand, counting down.
TGGTTTATTTTTCGTTTAATTTTGTAAATGAATGAAAATTCGTTTGCAGGGTTCTAAAGTGTACGACAGTTTAAGCGCATGGTACAAGTATATATACACAATTGCACTAATTTTGCATAGGCAAAATTGGTGTACTTTGTGCTATTTTGTTTGTACAGTGTTTCCAAGATTTTTGTGTATTTGTGTGTTTTTATATGGATTGTTTATGCATGAATAAACATGAATCGAACAAGTATTGGAGTGAAGAGTTGTACTTGATGCATGATTTTTTGTACATTAGCAGCTATATTTCTCGGAGTATGTTGTTAAGTATAGGTTGTTTTATCTCGTTGCTTGCGCGCAGTTTTTACGCAAGATATTAGAAATTTTGTTTAGTTTTTTTATCTATTTGTATAAATTGCTTTGATTTACTGGATATGCATAATCATTGTTTTTGCTAGTTGCATTTCATACGTAGCACAAGTAAAATTTCTGCAAGTTTTATTAAAAAATCATGCTTGAAGTTGTTTGGCAAGCAAATAAAAATCTTTGGTAGATTGGAATTTGGGGAATCATTGGTTGATTAAGTTTGTCAGCTTATGCTATATGCAATTGCTTAGATATTAAGATAATCGGAAAGAAAGAAATGGAAATTTGTGTACATCAGTTTGTTATTGTTGAATAAAATTGACGTGTTCTTCTTCTTCTTCTTCTTCTGGTATTAAGCTATTGATGATTGCATTTACGGATATTTTATACGAAAGTTGGCATTTTAACCATGGAAATTTAGTTACTAATGCAATATGTAGGTTCATCCTCTTAGTTTTTTCCCTTTACGTGAAATGGCACAACTGTAGGATAATTGTGCTGTTTAACTGCTCATAAAATAGCAGAAGTAAATAGAGGAAAGATCATTGGATACCATTGAAGCAGAATATTATTAAAAATGGCACGGGGAATGAGATACTCTGAATGTCTTCTTTTCTTTTTACAATTTATATGCACGGGAGCGTAATTTGTTGATACGTTGAATGTAGGCTGTACTATGCTAAAATAGGGATTGGAACTCCTGCAAAGGATTACTATGTGCAAGTGGATACAGGAAGCGACATAATGTGGGTTAATTGCATTAATTGCCGGCAATGCCCTACAAGAGGCTATCGTGGTGTATGTCTCCCATTTTAGGTTTTATTACATCCAATTTCAAGCACCCATTGTACAAGAAAAATGTTGGTCATTTACAAGTTTTTGAATTTGTGCTCTTTTGGCAGCTGGAATTAACACCATACAATCCTAAGGATTCTCTGACTGGCAAATTGGTTACTTGTGACCGAGAATTCTGTCAGGAGATCATGCGCGGTTCAGCTTCAGGTTGTACAGCAAATGAGACTTGTCTATATACAGAGGTTTATGGAGATGGGAGTTTTAGCATGGGATACTTTGTGGAGGATTTTGTTCAGTATGATCGAGTGTCTGGTGATCTTCAAACTGAATCAGCAAATGGAAGTGTTATTTTCGGGTTAGTTGTATTTCTGTTGGTACATTGATCATCATAAACTGCTGCTTTTTAAATGTTGATATATTAGCTTTCAGAAATGTTTATGTATGTTCGTCTTCTTATTCAGAATAGCTCTGTTTTTATGGACTGTACAAATTGTAACTTGATATTTCAATTTTACCTTAGAACTCATCCTAGTTTTGTTTGTTCTATCTATGTGCTTTTTAGGGTTCTCCTGCTATTGAAGGAGCTTCAGGGATGCCCTTCACACTAAACTAGGGCAGCATTAAGTGGGAGAGAAGAAAGTCAAGACATTAATGTCAGAAAAAAAGAAGCTAAAAGAATTAAAGTGGATAAATTGGAAACTACGGAAGAAACTTTTTAGTGTTTGTTAATTCTGGAATTTGGTTAAATGAGAAGATACTGTATTTGTCTTTCTAACTGCAAAATTGGTCAAATTTGATTTTAAGTTGCCTTGGTTGGTGATGTTGTGGTTTTGGTTGAGTCTTCAGCTTGGAGTGGTGAAAAAGATAAACGAGGATGAGTTGTTACCTGAACCATTCCTGCTTGTGGCTTTTTTGGTGGTTCAGCCTGGTTCATGTCCACTGATGTTGGTTTCTGACCAAAATGTGAAAAGGAATGTGTGAAGAGTGGCCCCTCGGGGCAGGGTAGTGTTTGTGGAACAGGAATGTCTAGACATATAATATGAATGTTTAATCATGAGAGGCAAAAGGTTTATTAATTAAGGAATTTGCATCCTTTTTGTTGGTATAAGCAAGAAGAACGATCATATTCTCTAGCTGATTCATCTAAATCTAATGGTTATTTTAATTTGTTGTGGAAAAATGAGAAGACACTATACCTATTGTCTTATCTACGTGCGAGTTGTGCTCTGTTTTAGTGGAGGAAAAAAAGAAGTTTTGAAGCAGAAATTGAATAAGAATGAAAATTGGCATTCAGAAGCTTGAAAAAAAAGATCATAATCTAGGATTCATCGTATGTAAATTTTTAGTAATGGGATGGTATAAGTTTAGCTCCATCCCTGATTGTAGTTTTAATATTTCTAGCACGAGCGATAGAAACATAATAGAAACTTGAACTGATATATGAAGACATTTTACTTTAATACAGTGTTATTGATTGACTTATATTTCTTTATAACCATTACATATGGTAACTGTGGGATGCACAACAGTGTTGATTTCAAGATTTTATGAATTATTGAAGATTTATCAGCTTATGGCAAGTTAAATATAGAGTTTTCTTGTACACATTGTGAAGGAATTGTCTTGGTAGATTAGGATGCAAATTTTTTTTTTTTTTTTTGGGTAAGTTAGGAATCAAATTCTTATTACATAAGTTTTTGGAAATCTCAACTTTCTTTAGGATAGAGATTGTATATTATAAAATTGATGAGCCCATTTTTAGAAGCCGTTATACTTAGTATGTGTCAGAAAGTAACTGGAAAGTGGAGTTAGTCAGGCAAAAATTCCAGAAAGACTGATATTGGCTGATAAAAGTAGTGTGCGCAAGTTTGTTGTACAACTATTGGGTTTTGACTTTGCAAGTTCTTTTGTCACTTCAGAGATGAAATTTATAGCTCAATAGTTGTTACTAAAAAATATCAAAAGTTGTAGACATACATAAATTGGGGGTGCCAATTTCATCGTCCATCTGCAATAGTTT
>JAMWEH010002121.1:0-11763 GCA_024721245.1 Mitragyna speciosa | reverse complement strand
GGAGTAGAATAGTATGTTGAATCTTTGACAAAAAAAAAAAAAAAAAAGAACAAGTTAAACAATAAATTAGTCAACTTAATTAGTCTTGTATTCACATCTATGCCATTACTATGACTATTTGATAAACATAAAATTGTTGTAGAGATTCCTATCATGCTTAGAACAAAAATTAAATAACCTTTTCAAGTGACTCTTCCATTATTCCTCAAAACAAAAAAGGAAGTAGAATTATCCAACACACAAAAAATTAAAAACGTAGACCAATCAAAGTCAACTAAAGATCCCCAAACCAAAAACAAAAAGGTCATTTTCATTTTCAAGAATATATAACCCATCATATTTCATTAATTTCACCAAAAAAATTAGCCAATAGGTTTCTCTGCAATCCCCCCAATTAATAAAATACTTTTAATATTTGATAGGAAAAAATTTTTAAAAAGCCATAAAACCTCCAAATAAAAAAAAAAAAAAAGCCCCATTTCTCTTTTACTCTTACGACAGCCGCCGTCGCAGCCGCCGGAGAAGGATGAGATGGAAAAACGATTATGTGCTCAACTTTTTATTGTTGGTGAATTTTTTGAATTTTTATGGTCGGATTGTAGACGCCGGTGTAGTCTTCAAGGTGGATTCCAAGTTCGCTGGCATGGGGAAGTCTCTCACTGCTCTTAGAGAACACGATAGCGTTCGCCACCTCCAAATTCTCGCCGGCGTCGACTTGCCCATCGGTGGCACCGGTCGGCCCGATGCCGTCGGGTTCGGAGTTCTCACCGCTCTTTAATTTCTCTGGTTTATTTTTCGTTTAATTTAGTAAATGAATGAAAATTCGTTTGCACGGTTCTAAAGTGTACGACAGTTTAAGCGCATGGTACAAGTACACACACACACACACACAATTGCACTAATTTTGCATAGGGAAAATTGGTGTGCTTTGTGCTATTTTGTTTGTACAGTGTTTCCAAGATTTTTATGTATTTGTGTGTTTTTATATGGATTGTTTATGCATGAATCGAACAAGTATTGGAGTGAAGAGTTGTACTTGATGCATGATTTTTTGTACATTAGCAGCTATGTTTCTCGGAGTATGTTATTAAGTATAGGTTGTTTTATCTCATTGCTTGCGCGCAGTTTTTATGCAAGATATTAGAAATTTTGTTTAGTTTTTTTATCTATTTGTATAAATTGCTTTGATTTACTGGATATGCATAATCATTGTTTTTGCTAGTTGCATTTCATACGTAGCACAAGTAAAATTTCTGCAATTTTTATTAAAAAATCATGCTTGAAGTTGTTTGGCAAACAAATAAAAATCTTTGGTAGATTGGAATTTGGGGAATCATTGGTTGCTTAAGTTTGTCAGCTTATGCTATATGCAATTGCTTAGATATTAAGATAATCGGAAAGAAAGAAATGGAAATTTGTGTATATCAGTTTGTTATTGTTGAATAAAATTGACGTGTTCTTCTTCTTCTTCTTCTTCTTCTGGTATTAAGCTATTGATGATTGCATTTACGGATATTTTATACGAAAGTTGGCATTTTAACCATGGAAATTTAGTTACTAATGCAATATGTAGGTTCATCCTCTTATTTTTTTCCCTTTACATGAAATGGCACAACTGTAGGATAATTGTGCTGTTTAACTCCTTATAAAATAGCAGAAGTAAATAGAGGAAAGATCATTGGATACCATTGAAGCAGAATATTATGAAAAATGGCACGGGGAATGAGATACTCTGAACTTCTTCTTTTCTTTTTACAATTTATATGCATGGGAGCGTAATTTGTTGATACGTTGAATGTAGGCTGTACTATGCTAAAATAGGGATTGGAACTCCTGCAAAGGATTACTATGTGCAAGTGGATACAGGAAGCGACATAATGTGGGTTAACTGCATTAATTGCCGGCAATGCCCTACAAGAGGCTATCGTGGTGTATGTCTCCCATTTTAGGTTTTATTACATCCAATTTCAAGCACCCATTGTACAAGAAAAATGTTGGTCATTTACAAGTTTTTGAATTTGTGCTCTTTTGGCAGCTGGAATTAACACCATACAATCCTAAGGATTCTCTGACTGGCAAATTGGTTACTTGTGACCGAGAATTCTGTCAGGAGATCATGCGCGGTTCAGCTTCAGGTTGTACAGCAAATGAGACTTGTCTATATACAGAGGTTTATGGAGATGGGAGTTTTAGCATGGGATACTTTGTGGAGGATTTTGTTCAGTATGATCGAGTGTCTGGTGATCTTCAAACTGAATCAGCAAATGGAAGTGTTATTTTCGGGTTAGTTGTATTTCTGTTGGTACATTGATCATCATAAACTGCTGCTTTTTAAATGTGGATATATTAGCTTTCAGAAATGTTTATGTATGTTCGTCTTCTTATTCAGAATAGCTCCGATTTTTATGGGCTGCACAAATTGTAACTTGATATTTCAATTTTACCTTAGAACTCATCCTAGTTTTGTTTGTTCTAATCTATGTGCTTTTTAGGGTTCTCCTCCTATTGAAGGAGCTTCAGGGATGCCCTTCACACTAAACTAGGGCAGCATTAAGTGGGAGAGAAGAAAGTCAAGACATTAGTGTCAGAAAAAAAGAAGCTAAAAGAATTAAAGTGGATAAATTGGAAACTACGGAAGAAACTTTTTAGTGTTTGTTAATTCTGGAATTTGGTTAAATGAGAAGATACTGTCTTTGTCTTTCTAACTGCAAAATTGGTCAAATTTGATTTTAAGTTGCCTTGGTTGGTGATGTTGTGGTTTTGGTTGAGTCTTCAGCTTGGAGTGGTGAAAAAGATAAACGAGGATGAGTTGTTACCTGAACCGTTCTTCTGCTTGTGGCTTTTTTGGTGGTTCAGCCTGCTTCATGTCCACTGATGTTGGTTTCTGACCAAAATGTGAAAAGGAATGTGTGAAGAGTGGCTCCTCGGGGCAGGGTAGTGTTTGTGGAACAGGAATGTCTAGACATATAATATGAATGTTTAATCATGGGAGGCAAAAGGTTTATTAATTAAGGAATTTGCATCCTTTTTGTTGGTATAAGCAAGAAGAACGACCGTATTCTCTAGCTGATTCATCTAAATCTAATGGTTATTTTAATTTGTTGTGGAAAAATGAGAAGACACTATACCTATTGTCTTATCTACGTGAGAGTTGTGCTCTGTTTTAGTGGAGGAAAAAAAGAAGTTTGAAGCAGAAATTGAATAAGAATGAAAATTGGCATTAGAAGCTTGAAAAAAAAGATCATAATCTAGGATTCATCGTATGTAAATTTTTAGTAATGGGACTGGTATAAGTTTAGCTCCATCCCTGATTGTAGTTTTAATATTTCTAGCACGAGCGATAGAAACATAATAGAAACTTGAACTGATATATGAAGACATTTTACTTTAATACAGTGTTATTGATTGACTTATATTTCTTTATAACCATTACATATGGTAACCTGTGGGATGCACAACAGTGTTGATTTCAAGATTTTATGAATTATTGAAGATTTATCAGCTTATGGCAAGTTAAATATGAGAGTTTTCTTGTACACATTGTGAAGGAATTGTCTTGGTAGATTAGGATGCAATTTTTTTTTTTTTTTTTGGGTAAGTTTAGGAATCAAATTCTTATTACATAAGTTTTTGGAAATCTCAACTTTCTTTAGGATAGAGATTGTATATTATAAAATTGATGAGCCCATGTTTAGAAGCCGTTGTACTTAGTATGTGTCAGAAAGTAACTGGAAAGTGGAGTTAGTCAGGCAAAAATTCCAGAAAGACTGATATTGGCTGATAAAAGTAGGTGCGCAAGTTTGTTGTACAACTATTGGGTTTTGACTTTTGCAAGTTCTTTTGTCACTTCAGAGATGAAATTTATAGCTCAATAGTTGTACTAAAAAATATCAAAAGTTGTAGACATACATAAATTGGGGGTGCCAATTTCATTGTCCATCTGCAATAGTTTAGAATATAATAATAGCGTGAAATTTCTCTAGGTGGAGAGTTCATAGAATTCTGTGTCTCCAGTTCAATTTTTCAGGAGAACCAGTTCCTTTTTGGAAATTAAAATTTTCATTTTCAAAATCAAGCTAGTTTCAATATTTCATCCAAATTCCTAGATACTTCTACATACAACTGTTGAAATCCCGATGCAGAAATATCAACAATTTTTTGTCTTTTGGGGTAATAGTGCAACTTCTTTCTTTGTCTAAACCTTGTTGCTTCTGAATCCTCTGGCTCTTGTGACAAATCCTCAGCCTTCATTTATAATGGTTGACTTAGATTCCCCAATTGATGGTTTACTTGGTTTCTTGACAGACTAGAGTGCAGTGGATGCTGAATAGTTTCTGCATCCTGTGATCTGATTATACTATTAAGTTCAGAATTTAGTTCTTACAGATATTGAAGAATATGACTCTTTTCTGATTTGTTTCTGTTCGAGTTTCCGCATAGTCACGCTAATATACAAAGTCCGTGCAGGTCAAAATAGAAGCATCAAAATTGTAAAGAGATTGTATAATCTTTAATTCAATTTCAAGGTTAGGTTGCTTGAGACCTATGCTCAAGTTTTTGTTCATCTTGATGTTTTCTTTGTTGTTCTTCTTTTGTCATATGTGCTTAAGGTAGTACGTATTGTGGATTTTGTTTGGTCTTTTATGAATCTGAACAACGTGCAGCCCTATTAAGATTATATAGTTGCACTCTACTGCATGATCCATCACCATCATAGTAGATTGGATATCTGAATAGAAATTTTAAGGACCTTTTCTTCCACATGATACTCTTCATCACAGTAGGTGAAAATCTCTTGGCAACTAGTGTAATCTGAAGCTGTTGGTTTCAAAAGGTTTTTGGACTGCGTATTTATCTTAATTTGCTAAAAGATATTTTGTCCACGTGTGTGGCCATCCATTCAACAGGCTTTTTTTTGCGTGCTGGGTGTATCATTGTGTAACTGTAGCTTAGGAGATGATTTAGTCAAATTTTGTGCAGTTCAGTGGTGAGCAATTTAATGGAGGTACCATCCAGGTGCCTATGCCATGTAAGAATCAGCCCTTTTGCAGTTCAGAAACAAATTAAAATGTCAATGTATGGTAGGATTGGTTAGAGCTTCTTGTGCAAACCTTGTTTGCATTTTGTTTGTTCCTTTGTTATTGCTGCTGGCAGGTTATTGTTAAGTGGTGGACTGTGTGACAGCATGATACGCTATCCACAATAATTTCTTTTTACCTGTCTAAAACAAGGATGGATTGATAGTAATGTAAAGTTTAGCTGTAAGGTCAAGTTACTGTGATGTAACAAATTATATTGATGATAGAAATCTTGACCTTAGGAATTTTTTTTGGGTCCTATTTATTAGCTTTTTTTGGCTAAAAAAGGGTCTTCGCTGCATGTCATGGCTAAGTCAAGTTAGTCGTATGTAGCCTTGTAAATGCTGAATATCATTTTACTGAAAAAGCAAGAGAAAATTTTCATGAATGAATATTCATGAAGAAAGCTGGGTGAGGGATCTGAGTAGGTGCTTGATCTGTATTTGTTTCTGTTCCCTGTTGTTGCACCATATTACTCTAAACTGGATGAGACTTCTGCCTTAGCTTTCCACTTGTTGATTTTGTGTGAATATAAACTTGATCTTATGTGTTTTATGCATTAGTTTTAATAGTGCAGTCTAAGTTTCTTGGTAATTGTGCTTTTGCAGTTGGCAAGGGGATTTCTTTCTTTTGTTTTTTTTTTTTTTTTTTTGGGTCAATTACTAAGTCTGCTTATTTGGCAGGTGTGGTGCTGGACCATCAGCAGATATTGGTTCCACTGATGATGCTCTTGATGGGGTATTGGGTTTTGGAAAGGCAAATTCTTCCATGATTTCGCAGCTTGCATCATCTGGAAGAGTGAAAAATATGTTTGCGCATTGTTTAGATGGTGTGAATGGTGGTGGAATTTTTGCGATTGGGCATGTTGTTCAACCAAAAGTTAACATGACAGCACTGATACCAAACCAGTATGTACTCCATTTCCTATGAACTTAAATACTTCACTTTCAGATTTAATATTTTTTTTCTCTATTTGTTCTTTCTCCGCTGTTTTGCATGTTAAAGCATATTTGACAAGGTTGAATAGTTCGTTGCCTTTCTTTTATTATATTAATGAATAGAAGAAGATTAAACTGAAATGGCCTAAAAACCACTGTTAATTTGACCTAGCATTCACACAGTGACTAGATCTATGTCCATGCATCAAATTCTGATATAGTGGAAAAGATGGCTTCTTGATTATTGAAAAATAATCTTCTATTAAATTCTTGTCACTTTTCTCTTGTTTGCTGATTTTGATGTTGGTTCTTGCAAAGGAAATCCATGAATTTATTGTGGATAAAAGTACCATGTACCGATATTCACATGGTGACTAGATCCTATGCCCATGCAAGACGCAGGGCACTCAATTTGAGAAAATGAGGCCAACAAAGCAATTATGCTATGCAAAGAAAATTATTAGATATGCATACAAGAGGATGCATCTTTATTGCCTTTATACAGATGGGAAAACTATATTAAGTAGTATTTCAAGGAGAAAGACAGCATCTCATCCCTCTTGCATCTATTTGTGTACTATAAAACACATCAACGACTTAACTGCTCTTTTCAGAGTCAAGGACTGTTCCATCTTATACGGTGGCTTTGAAAATTTAGGGAGACACACGATAGTTGAAGGGCAAAATGACTAAATATTATATGGCTATTTATTAGTATTAACTATAATATAATATAGTGGAACAGAATCAATCTGCATCGAATCTTGTGACATTGAGCAGACACTTGTTAGATGCCTGCGATGTGGTTGCCTTCCGTCATTAGAGGCTTGCGTTGTATTATCGTTTTTTACAGATACAATTAGCAGTTTAACGTGTCCTGCAGTTTGCTTTCTGTTCTGGGTGTTTATCATTTTATATTGTACAGTATTCATTTTGAAACTCTGCTCTATCTTTTCTGGTAACTGAAACTGTATATGAAATTTTCCATGAAAATTTTCAGGTCACATTATAATGTCAATATGACAGCGATTGACATTGGTAACACTACCCTCAGTCTTCCTAGAGGGGTATTTATGCTCGGAGATGAAACAGGGGCAATAATCGATAGTGGTACAACCTTGGCTTATTTCCCTGAAGCGATTTATCAGCCGCTAGTGTTAAAGGTATCTCGTCTCTTATAGATATGTTTGCCCTAACCACACAAGTTGGAGTGTTGGACTGCACATGTATCTTATGTTTTGTCAATTTACACATTTGTGAAGATACTGTCCTGGCAACCAGATTTGAAACTGCTTACAGTTCACGATGACTATACATGCTTTGACTATTCTGAGAGGTATGGTGATTACTTCATTTGGCCATTTTCTTTTGTTGCTCAAATATGCAGTTCGACATGACTTTATTCTGTCCATGGGTAACCTAATATTTTATTTAGAGATAATGGTAAGAGTGGAATGATATTGTCCTGCATTTTTTTTTTTTGTGTTTTTGTTTTTGTGTTTTTTTTTGGGGGTGGGGGGGGGGTGGGGGGTTGTTCAAGTGTGGGGGATAGGTTACAAATAATTTTGTATCTTATTAATGCAGTAAGCATGTAAAATATGAGATTTTGAGTTTTTAGTTGATTCATTTTCATTTGCACAGCTAATTCCTTCTGCTTGTTTTGGTGGAAGTTTTATAAAATTTTTACTTAAAGAAATGAAAATAAACACTGATTGGAACTTAAATACATATAGACAATATTCTGTTGACTGTCCTTGACATTTCCTTACAGTGACCTTGCCTATGATTTTCAAAATACTCTAACCGCCTTTTAGGTTTCATGTTGTATTACCCAACTGAATTGATGACCTGATCAAAAGGATATTGTTATGTTTTCAAACTATATCGTACAAGGATTATAGAGAGAGTAAGAAGGAAGGTCCTTTCAGGTCAAAGTCACGGGTCAGTGAAAGGGAAGGTTAGTGTTATGTGCAAAATTTCAATGTCGGTCTTTGTAAATGTGACAAACTCTTGGGAGGTTATCTTACCAACATTAGAAAATAATTCGAATTTTATTTTAAGGCTTTAGTCTCTAACTTATATTTTCAAGGGATTAGGCTATTAAGGTGCACTCTGTATTTGTCGTCATTTTATTGATTAATAAAACCAGTGGGGTGATCTATGTGAAATCCTCCACCTCCAAGATGCTGGTTCGTTAAAAAATAAATTGTTATGTCTTAGTCTTTCATCTGATATGCAAGTATAAAACTATTTCTTATAGTGTATGCACCAATACTCTAATTTGAGATAACTTTTGCATTGTTCTCTCTAATGCTTCAAGCTGTAATCTTGTATGAGGAGATGCAGTAATTGTGCTGCTTGAATGAACATTGGTCTTCTAACTCCTAGCAAAAATTTTACTTAGAATACATGTACTAATAGCTCCACAATTGTCTTGGTAATGCAATAAGTTATTTAACTTACTAGAAATTCCACTTGGATTTGGGAATCCCTGATTGGTTTCGTTTGAAAATTGTTGCTAAGGAGATGGTTACAATATTGGAGATGGACTATTGCATGATTTATTTTTTATTCCTATCACCTGAAGTTCTGTGGATTAGGAGTTGCTTCCTTGAAATTTTTTTTTTCTGACTTAAATCGTTGCATTTTTTTTTTTGTTATTTTTTTCTGGTGATGATCATGGGTAATCCAATGGCAAAATTTTATTTCCTCTTTTGCAGTGTCGATGATGGATTTCCCCCCGTCACTTTTCACTTTGGAAATTTACTTCAGTTGAAAGTGTATCCACATGATTATCTGTTTCCTTATGTAAGTATCTTGTGATTAAAGGTTCTTCTTTGTAAAGTGACTTGTTTTTCTTTGTTTTCCTCTTTTTCGGTTCTTTCTTTTTTCTTTTCTTTTTTTTTTTGTGTTGCTTTTTTTTTTTGGGGGGGGGGGGGGGGGGTAGGGGGGGAATATTTTGCAGGCCTCATAAGATTTTTGTGCAACTATTGGTTTATTCATAACTTGTTGATGATAACAATTCCGAGTTTGCTCATGGTCAAACAGTTGGACTGAGTACTACAGATGTATTGAATTGACCCCTGGATGATGTTGATTTCATTGTCAAACTTCTTGGTTTACAGTGTGGGAAATAGGCGGTTTGGAACATAAGAAATCAATTTAAGGAGTTTCATTTCAACCTCGTTTACGTCTAATGAGGAGGAAACTCAGGAAATGTTGTGACATTGCAGATAGATTGCTAAGGGACTTAATTAGGTAAAATTGTCAAAGCTGAAAACCAGAAGTTAACTGGTATGTATACCTACCAATTCAGCCCATTGTCTTATAATACAATAACATTAGTAAGCAAGAAAGTCCTTTCTTTATATAGAACATTCTTAGTTGAGTCAAATGCAAGCAGGTAGGTATTGCATACGGTATACCTCAAGGACCTGTTTAGCTTTGCAGATATAGTTTTTTTATTTTTGCTAATATATTTCTTTAAAAGCTTGTTTTAATACTCATGCACTCTATTTTATATTTAGCAGGAAATTTATTTTCTCTTTCTTTTTTCCAGGAAGGTTTAATGTGTGTTGGCTGGCAAAATAGTGGGGTATTATCTGGTGACAAGAAGAATATTACGCTTCTAGGAGGTATTAATCTGTTGCATGTAATTCATTAATGTCTCTTGTGCCTTTTGACTTTATGTGCTCTACTCTTTTGAGATCTCAAGATGTATTAATTTCCTGAGGTTAATAGGGGAAAAAAATCATAAGTGATATTCTGAGGGAACTGAAATTTAATGTACACATAGTTTGATTGACTGAGGTGTCTAGACCATAGAATATTTTTTAGCAAGAATTTCTCTTTCCAAGAATTCTGAATTAATATCAGAAACCTTCACATATAAATATGGTTTAATTACATTTACCTCCCCTTAGGTTTGTTAAAACTATGAATCAATTTCTAAGGTTGTCCAAATTACAGTGACCTCCCTGTCAGTAACAGCACCTAAACCCTGCTAACGGAAATAATAAAATGACACAGAAACGCCATCTGTGAAAGAAGTAAAAAAACAAATAATAATAATAATAATAAAAAGGATGAAGATTTAATTATCAAAAGAAAAAGAGTAGAGTAAGTAGTGAAAGAGCACATATTTAAAGGAGGAAGAAGAAAAGCAGTGGCAAAAATAAAAATAGTGGCATGGTAATGAAAGCATAGCTATGGTAAGGAAAACAAGTAGGAAAAATTGCAGAAAAAGGGAAAAAAAATGCCTACTACACCTATAGCAACAAAAAGAAATAAAAAATGCAAACTAAAGAACTTGCCTGTTTCTCAACTTTCTCCCTCTACACCTGATGCAGCCGCGACTCCCCAAACTTCGTCCTTTCTGCAGTCTGCTCCAATATTTTTTTTCCCTCCACCTCCCCCTTACTTGTCTATTTTTTCCTCCTAAATCCTCAACTGAGTTCTCTCCACCATTGACATCCTCCTTCCTCAACGACACAAATCTAATTTCTCTCAACCAATAAACACACTAGTAGACATAAAAGCACACATACACATGAACTAAATTCTCTGAGGATTTGAGAGTCCATGACTGTGGGAATCTATCTGTACATAATGATTTGATTTTTGGTACCTGAAGAGCTGGATCTAGTTTGATTTAGTAATGGCTGTGTAATTGAATTCACGAGTTCATGATTTTGGTTCGCTCTAAACTTAAAATTCTTTGTCGCGCAAGTGAATCTTATGCAGTTTGGCATTCGTTTGGAGGATGTGATGGCGCCTCTAGTACGTGGTAGCAAGTTGAGCTCCTTTTTCTGGGGATTCCAGTAGTTTTGAAGCATAAATTCTATTCTATTTTGAAAATTTAATCTGATGAAACACAAATACAGAATCAATGTGATGTTGAGTTTTAATTTTGGTGTCAAGACTCTTAATGGCAACAGGAGAATGGAAGAAGGAGAAAGAATGGAATGAAAGATAGAGGACTATGATCTTGATGGGATATGTGGCTGCCACTTCATTTGAAGTTTGGGGCACCTAAAAGTTAATAAACACTAGAAGAATAAATAAAGGAGGGAGAAAAGGGTGCATAGTTTATATCATGGTTAAAACCACTATGAGTGCATGAATTAGATTTTTATTCTAATTGTATGTCTTCGTTCTTTCCTTCCCTGGTATGTTTTTTTTTTACCTTATGCAACACTAAGAAATGATTTATAGACGCATAAAATACTTAGATTTTGTTTGAAACATGAATCACAAAATAATTTTGGTTGGTTGATGTTGTCATATTTTCTTAATATACTACTTACAGATGATGATACAAAACACGCCCCATACCCATGTCCAAGTCTGTAATGGAGTTGTCGTATCCTAGTTTTAGAAAATTAACAAATCTGATATCTACACACAAACCTGAATCTGAGTCCAAGTAACATAGTTTTTTGGGATTTTTTGAAGGAACTGAATGCCAAGAAAAATAAGTACGATCGGAGGGAAAATCAACCATAGGACTATTGTGATTGCGTCTTATGGTAATAGTTGAAGCTCTTTTTAGATTTAGCTAACTTGTTTTATCCTTTGGTGGTGCGTAGCTCAACGACCAGCTTTATGATACCTTTACAAATCTCCTCATCTTGGTTCCCCTTTCTGTTTAAGCATAAATTGTTCTCTTGGTTACAGATTTGGTACTATCAAACAAGCTGGTCTTGTATGATCTGGAGAATCAAACAATTGGTTGGACAGATTACAAT
>JAMWEH010002672.1:0-18698 GCA_024721245.1 Mitragyna speciosa | reverse complement strand
TCTTCTCATGAAATAGATATAACTTCAGAATCATATCATATGTAAACATAAGACGATATTTATATGGACTAAGTTTGTGAATAACTTATATTTAAGTCAATCAATAATCGTTTTGTCTTTCACTGTTTTGGTAGCAAGAACTGCACTTCTGCACTTTTAACAAACAATGTATTTAATTAACAAAATTCGGAAGAAAAATGAGAGTCAACATTGTCTACTGGCTAACACACTGATTTTGAAGGATCCAGTAGACGTACAATTAGGACCTTCCTCAATTTTTGTTTCAAAGAAACTTAAGTGTCCCATATCAGTTTGAATATCTACGACAAATGAGCAGATGTACCCTCACGTTATTTGACCTTGATGACATTCCAGTAAAACTCTTCAGCAAGAGGTAAAGTTCATCATACGGCCAAAGATTTATGCACTATAGCGTGCGCGCGCACGCTTGTGTGAGAGAGAGAGAGAGAGAGAGAGCATAAGAATCCAATCGCATACCAGATATAAAACACAGAGAGAGAGAGAGAGAACATAAAAATCTGACCGCATACTAGATATAAAACCAAAAGATAGAGAGAACACGAGAACTTAAGAAAAAGAGAGATATAAAACAAAAAAATCAGAAGAACTTGCAATTTGCTATTAAATGAATTAGCAGTGTAGAAAATGGATTAATAATGAAAATGGCTAATCCAACAGCAGATTCCACAGCTGCAACATTCTGCAGATTGGTGTTAGTTTTATATTCCCTTTCAGTTGCCCGTAGCGTATGAAGGAAGTAGTTTTCAAAATTAGCGAGATGTTTCAAGCATAAAAATGGAGGTAAAGCACACTGATTTTTTGTTGACCTCTATATTCTATTATAAATCAAAATATGCACATTTTCAGGAAGTGTTTGAGCAGTAAGACTACAAAATCATAACTACAATAGTGCATCTCGGATTAGTCGTGCCATAACCCGTGAAGATAATCTACTGAGCACCTCAGGAAGCACTTTGGCTGAAAGGCCAGGCAAAACCGGAAGGAGCTCTTGGATAACTCTAGCAACATTCACACCCTGTGGAAGCAGAGAAGATATATTACCATGATGCTTCTGCAGGAGAAAAGATAATTTGCCAGACAAATTGCCTTCACAGACTATCACTTCAGGTATTTAACTTTCACATTTTTTTTCCTCTCACTTTTCAGTTCCGCCTCTCCGCGTTTCAAAACCATTGTTAATAATGTTTAAGCAATCAATCAAGCTAAAACGAACAGATAACAATCTAGGTTACAGAGTTTCATTCAATACAGCAATAAAATTTCAATCTGTACAGATGTGCTAACCAGGATCCAAATTTGTCCAAGTCATAAAAAATTTACAAAGCCAAATGATATATAGACTATTTTTACCCTGAGGAAGCAAGTTAAAACGTGCATGTGTCTTGGAAGAAAGCAGACCATTTTCATCTCATAATGAGCTTCTTTAGACTATCACTAGCAATCAAGAGTGGAAAATCAGTGCAGGTGGACCAGTAAAGGGAAGAAAGTTGACAACCCAGCACCACTCATTTGATATTAACCGAGTCAAAGCAGGTATTAGCACTATTTTCAAATGATTCAACCTCAGCAGGTTGAAGTTAGCCTGTGCTCTACGCAGAATGGTTGAAAAAGAGACCTGGCATTACCTTGCTCCATGTCAACCAACCGTGTTATTATCTTAACATGCTAAAACCTGAATGAAGCACTAATGGCTGCAATATTCTAGAACTGTGATTTTTGCAATTTAGTGCATTTTCAGAAATACGACAAGAGATTAAAGATGGAAATTCATTTTAGTTGCATCTGATGATAACAAAAACCAGATAACACTGACCATAGTTGTATAATTTCCCATACTAACCTCACAAGAAAAACATTTGAACTACCTCCATAACATGCACAAACAATTGTACATGTGTTATTAAGCAAATAAATTGGATTAGTCCAAGTATGGAGCCTGTAACATGGGTTCTCCCGAAGATAAATAGAATTGCCTATATAAAGAGTTAATGATTTTAACAAGCACATACATTTCGCAATATACATGATAAATTCAGTAAGCATATAAGAAGACAAGACTCCTTCAGCAACCAAAAATGCTTTAGTATATTGACCAGGACTTCCAACCTTTCACTCTCAATGCATAACAATATGACATTTGGAAATTACTCATGAAGTCATGTTCATGAGTGTCTTTAGCTTCATATCTCAACATGATTTAAAGATCAAAAAAATAATACAGGGTTGCTCCTTGAAATTAAAACCTGAATTTTATTTTATTTTTTATTTTTTATTTTGTAACTTTTTACCATAGAGTTTCATGTACCTGATCAGATGATGCTACACTTCCAGCAGTTAAGAATTCAATGATTTTTTCAACATTGTTTAATATGACTTTGTCCTCCTCAGTTATTGTTGGTAGAAGTGCAGCAGGCCTAAATGGCGCAAAAGCAGGAACCATGCTAAACATAGGAGACACATTTTTAATTCCAAGAAATGCCATTATCTGAACCAACTGTTCCCTTGTAACTGCATCAATTCCCTTCACGATCTGCTTATATTTCAACACGAAATCAAACATGAAACTCACAGATAGCACAAATGTTAATACCATGAAACAAGAGTATCACATAATAAGTTTGAAATTAACATTCTACCAAGTATCAAAATAACGCCTTCAGTTGTGATAGGCAAGCATGTGGATGTGGTTATATGGTTTGTCAGTTTTTACAATTTGGTAAACATGTGGATGTGATTATATGGTTTGTCAGGTTGTACATTTTGGTAAACAAGGCTGAATGACACCATAGGGATTGGACCTTTCACTTAAAGGATCCAGATCACCACCCCAATGGTAATGAGGAAAGGATGATCAACTGTGTATTGGAATCTGAATTGCACAATACTTGAGACGAAAAATGACTAGTCAATTTCTCTTACCTAAAATCTCACAGGAAACATAGGACTATCAATCGATCACCTAAAAGATCAACAAGGAAAGGAAATCAACTGTCTTCTGGATTGGGAAATGAACAATATTTGAGACACAAAATGACTAGTCAATATTTCTTTACCTAAAACCTGACAGGAAATATAGGACTATCGATCCATAAACTACCTGTTTATGATTTCAAGGCACCTTTGTGATTAAAAAGTAAAAATTCATAAAAAACACAGGATGTCAATCTATAACCTACTTTGGATGCTATTATTCTCATCAGATTTTCATATCCTTCATCAATTCATTTAAAAAACATTTTCGGTTTTTTATACAACCCTGAGTATTACGGGCAATCCGCAGGACATATGCAGGGCATTTAGAAGATGGAGAATGTCCAGTCTAGATACATAATTTAAAGCCCAAAGAAAACAAAAAACAAACTGATGACCTACAAAAGGAAAATCACAAGATTTTCAAACCTCTTGACAGTACCTCATCCAAGAGAAATTCTCGGAAAAAGTTCCCCTTATCAGAAAGCAAAAAAGCTAAGGCAGCTCTCATTTGAATTGGCTGCTTGGATTGAGGACTAATTAATGGAAATCCAGGAAGCGCATAATTTGATTGAGTTTGTAAAACACCAAGTTCTGCCATTCTCCCACTAAAATTTTCTCCTCCTCCACTTTTAGCAGCTGTGATGAAATTCTCAAATGCTTGCATGACATCAATGAATCGTTCAGCATCAAAAACACCAGACTTCCCATATATTATATAGCGTAAAGCATTCCTTAGACGTGGAGATTCATCAGTCAGAAGCCTCTGGTAACCAAAAGAATTATACAAAGTTCAAATTTTATTCAGGAATATACTGATAAAAGGGATAACTAGGCATTTACTTAATGTCCACCTCCAACCTGATAAAGGTTCAGGAAGAGAGCAAGAATAATAAGAATAAAGAGAGGACATGTAAGGAGTAAAGAAATGATGCTGAATTATCTGTACAAAACAATGAATTACAAGAAAGCTGTTGAAAGTTAAGAAGTCTTTGAATTCCAAAGAAGAAAATCGTCTGTCAAACCTTTTAGCTATAAACAATCACCACCAGGTAAAACAGGAAACTAATGAAAAATGCAAAGCAACAAACAGATGTCTAGATAGAGCACACTTGCACATAGTTGAATTATTTGAGAGCAGAAGTGATAAAAAAAAAATGAAAATTACAGGTCATGGTCATAAAGTAGATGTATACAGGCGTTGAATACGCAAAAGCTGAGGCACTGTCTTCCAAAGAAATAGACAAGAAATCCCAAAATTATCTAGAAGCTAGAGGAGCAAAAGCTTATACTACTTTCAAATCCCCCATCCCACCTGGCGGCCTCCCGAAAAAAAAAAAAAATCTTGCAGCTTTCCTTTCTTTGCACAATTAAACCCTGTGCACTTATGCAATTAGAAAGAAACTGTAGTACACGGTCATACATAATATGATAAAAAATGTGCAGAAGCACAACTTTTATCACAATACATTCATACCTGTGCTATGTATGGATAGGCTTCATCAACAATAGCAAAATCAGGATTTCCCACTAAAGCTATGCCCTCCAGCACTCCTACTGCTCTAATGATGAGAGCAAAATAAGGTGGTATTCTAAATGGATAATCAAATGTAATTTGAGCCAAATCTGATGCCAGCTCCTGAAAGTTGATATATTTGGCTCCCCCACCGTCAATTGCCTGATCAAAAACCTTGGCCAACACAGGCATAATTGGTTCTAAATTAACCCCTTCTGGAATGAAGTCAAGTTTGACGAAGTCTTTGACAAGAGCAGCATAATCTCGATGAATTAGGTGAGCAATAGCATCAATCATACCATACTTTTGATCATCTTTTAGCTTTGTAACTAAACCTGCAAGCGCCCACAAAATAAAACCATATTTTACAGATCACCAGAATGAAGTGTGGTAATATATTTCTATTCTTGTCCTCACTAATGAGAAGTTCATTATCCATATTTCAAAAGCACTCAATGCTATTCTTCCACCTTCACCTTCTAGTCAAATTATCTTGGTAATTATCCTAAATACAAACCCCCTGGAGTTTCTTTAAACTAAGTATTTCTTCAACTTATTCCCAAAAAGACATCCTCAAGGCTGGTACATGGCATACAGCTCAGAACTTAGCAATTCAGAATGATGACAGATTGAACTACATGAAAACTTGAAATAAATATTCTATTGAAAAATTAAGTTTTCAAAAAAATAGTTATATCCCTAGAATCACAAAATCACAAAATTAATGGAGAAGGTAAAACAGAGATGTCCCATAATATTCTACTGCCTGAACATCAAATACATATAGGAGGTCAAAAAGAAGAAAACTACATTTTACACTGTGAAGCAAAACATTACCAAAATCAAGTATTGCCAATTTCCCATCTGGAGTGCGAATCAGATTTCCTGGGTGTGGATCAGCATGGAAGAAACCTGTGTCAAGCAACTGTAGACGCACGTCAAAATAGGTAAGTTGACAGCTGTAAAGTTACGTACTGAACGTTGGAATTCCTTCAATCAAGTTTTGAAGGAGTTTATGCATCAAACAAACATCTTAGTAAGAGCTGTGCAAGCTCCAAGAGCACACTGTTTATGCTGCTTGTAGCGTACTACATTTTGCTTACCAGATAACAACAGTGGTAAGCCAACAAGACAGAGTAGTAGAAATCCATATATAAAAAGCATAAGAAAATTGATTATATCAGCTTGCTGTTCGTGTATATGTTGACTAAATAGTTCCTCGTGTTTCCAAGTGTGGCTGTACTAATTTCTTAAAAGGTGTTACAATCCCTACTTCGCTATTCTTAAAAATTCATCCTGTCAAGGAACTTTTGTTTACCTAAACGAAACCTTGAAATTTCATCAATGAGAGAAGAATTCTTGAGCCATAAAAAAGCACAATGATAACGAGAACTTTATTGCCAAAGAAGGTTATTATAAAACCCAATGTCTACATAGATCACAAAGCCACAAAACTTGGCCTTATTTTGAGCGTATGGTTGCCAAAACCTCATATTAGACAAAACGGAAAAATATGCCTAGCCAACTTCAGTTCAGTTGTCCAATTGTCCAGGAATCTTTTTTTGTTACGTAATTTATTTTTCTCTTTGGAAACATGTGTAGCTTCTCCATACTTTCCCAGCTTTACTCAAAGAACTATACCACAGGTAGATTATCACCGCACCCTATTGAGATCATACGAAACGTAACATAACAACTACTAAAGAATATCGAATGAGAAGAATCTTTAACTGTGTTTGGGTTGAGATGAGAAAGGAGGGGAATATGAGGGTTGAGCTCCCTCTTTTTTGGAGTAATTTTGACTGGAGAATAGGGAAAGAGATAGAGAGAGGGAGGAGAGGACAGCATAAGGCTCTAAACATAAGTTTCATTTCAGTCCAACACTGGAACGAAACAGAAATACTGGAGATCAACTAAAAAATTTACACAGTTCTTGTACAGAGGATTTATAATTTTTTCCTTCCCGTTTTGTTCCCATTGCAAACAATAGACTTGGTTTCTCCTCTTTAATTTAAAGCCTACTCAGAAAATATAAGTGCCTTTCCATTACTTCAATGGTTAATATCCTTTCCTTTCCTTTCCCTCCCTTCAATCCAAAGGGTTCCTTATAGTTTGATGTGTAGATAAATCGAGCCAAGCCAATTGCTAAGTTATCAACAAGCACTTATTTACAAGCTTGTTCAATTTCACAAGTTCATATGGGGTTGATTAGTCCACATAATCTAGAAGAAAGTTTACCAAACCAAGCTTTCCATTGATTTTACTGGCCTGCCAGTAATTACTTGCACTTGTTCAATTCATATGTCCTAAAACCAAAGCTCAATTTAAGCTTTAAACAACTTGGTTTGGTCTCATGCCCTACAGAGGGACAGTTTAAAGAAACAACATAAGTTAGGTTCAAAAGTCTTCAGTCCCAGAAGCACACTAGTAAACCATATGTAGAGCAATTTTGCCCACTTTCAATATTGCCAAACTGGATACATTGAGATCCAAACAGAGAATAATTATACATGATACAAGTGATCAAATTTCCCGCGAAGTATCAAACACAAACCTTGGGGCTTGGGCGCATAGCAATTTACCTGCTTAAGGTAACATATTACCCCCACATTTACCAGGTCCCCAACATCACTTGCTGTACTTTGTGACAGCTTCTCACCTTCAATCCATTGTGTTGTAAGAACCTTCCTTGATGTATATTTGTGGAAAGTTTTTGGAACCACCACCTATAATCTAAAATTTGTTATAAATTGCTATATCACTGAATGCTTTTTTCAGCTACTAAAGAAACATCATGCATCATGCAGCAGAGCAGATGTTCACACTTGAGATAATTCACATTACCTGTGGAAGATCCTTCTTCATCATCTCAGCAAAAGTAGTTCCATTTTCTCCCTCATTCACGTAATCAAGTTCTTCAAAAAAACGCGCAGCCCATTCATCAACCAATCCAACCACATCAACAGATATCTGGAGAAGGGAAAAAATAAACCGTTACTAATTTGCCAATGACCATTTTAAAGAAGAAAAGAAGAGAAGAAGAGAAGGACAAAATCTTCAAAGAATAAATTAACCTGAGGAAACTTTCTGAGAACCAACCCCAAGGTCCTGATGATGTATAAATCGACAGTTACAGTTTCAAGAACAAAAGGTCTTTGTACTTTAACAGCAACTAAATCCCCACTCTCCTTTAGCCGGCCCTTGTACACCTGCCCAAGAGATGCTACCATCCATTTCCCATAATGACAACAAAGTAATTTAATGTCAGAAAGTAAGAAACAAGAACCAACTACTCTTGTACCTATGTTTCAGATGTGGCTCTGCCAAAAATAATAACTTCAATTATTCAAAGCTATAATAACAATGTAATTTAGAAAATAACAATGTAATTTAGAAGATAAAAAAGTGGCCACAGATATTACCAGCAGCAATTGGGGATGAAGAAAGTTCAGAATAGATGTTATGCCATGGCTGTCCAAGCTCCTCTTCTAGTTGAGCCATAGCAACATCATCTGGAAAGGAGGGAACCTATAACAATCAAAGGTAAGGTTAGTGAATGAGTAAAAGCATGTCTACGGTTACCAGATGAAAATAATTGATTATTCGCTCCCAAAATGTAAAATCCAGTCAAATTTTGACTGCAATAAACTTAGATGTATCGACTGAGATTTACATCTATACAAGTAGCTGACTATTCACAAATAAGATTATATATCCAGGACCCTTCAATATTGTCTCATGGAAGTAAATCATTCTTGAATAGATGAAAATTTCACCTCTGCAATGTCATTCTTGTATGAGGACCCTAAGCTTACTGTCTGTAGAAAATGCATGATGTTTTTGAGAACACTCATTTACATTCTGATAAGACTTTAGCAACCACCAGAATTGCAAGCTTAGCATAAATATGGGCATATATAGCACTTGTCATTTATGCAATTCTTAACCTAAAAATCTCAACAGATATCAGAAAATTGTCAATAAAGTAGTTTTTGATGACAAGCAACTTTCATCTTTTATGTAATATGCTATCGAGCACAATATCTTTACATGGAAACCATGCAAAAAAAAAATACAAGTAAATAAAAACATGAATATATAAAGAAAATTCACCTTATCACAAAGCTTTTGCATCTCAATCATTGCAGCAGGAGATAATATATCTGGCCGAATGCTCAATGCCTGCCCAAGTTTTATGTAAGCTGGTCCCAAGGAGGTTACAATCTCCCGTAATTCAATAGCTCGAGTGACTTCATTCTGTTTGTAGTTGAACAAAGAAAAAGGAGAAATATAAGATCATCAAAGATACAGAATATGAGTTCTGTAATTTGTAGTGAATTATTGAAAATCAACTACAATGTCATCTATAAAGTTCTAACAACTTGAGCCATCCAAATGCATCTGATGGTTTTGATCCATTGTGTCGAAATACTTCAATCAAATTGGACCTTCAAATGCCAGGTACCTCTTTGACCTTCTTGTTTATAATATCCCAAATGATGCGAGACAAAAAACCTCCAGCAACAGATAATAACTGCACAATTCGTGTTGCTACAGGACGCGGTCTTTTTCCCCAGTATGCAGAGATGCTAGCAGGATCATAAACCAATGGTAAAATCTCACTGCTTTCATCAACCTGAAACGAAGAAAAATAACATAACAATAAAAAGTCCCTTATTGGAGGACATCACTCCCAATTTTATGATTAAAATAGTAATTGCGTAAAGCATCAAATGCATACCAATTTATGAAAATTAAGTTTTTAGTGGCTCAAGCCAGATTCATAATCCTACTAAATCCCATTTAAGGAACTTAAGTTGACCAAACATATCACTACAAGAAGCAACAAGCCATTAACATCCCATGATGGTGAACATCTTTAACAGGACATGAGGAAAACCAACATACATTAATCTCACACCTAAATAAACATCACATGTGAGGCAGATTTCCATAATCGATTTATTAATGTCAATCAGTTGCTACTCGTACATAGCAGAACATTGCTGGGTTTCAACACTTAGTTGTGACTTCAACCTGACACCGAGGACCTTGAATAGTGTTCCAATGACTTCAGAAAAGCAATAAAAAGATTATTTGCTTTCCTTGCAACAATATGGACGTGTATAGGGTACTAAAATAATCATACTCTGCCTAAGTAGTATTAGATGAGTTAATGAACCAAATGATGTCCCCAAAATTCATAACAAGTACTTAAAAAGGTTTTTTGTCTATACATCTAAACTCCATCATCACATCATCAGAACAGATCTCAACTCTATGAAAAATAAAGCACAATTATGGTCCGTTCTTGGTTGGTTAAACTCAGCTGCTTATAATCTGTTTTCAGGTGTTCTTGCTTGCTTTAATTTTCTGCTTGTGTCTCGTTAGCTAAAAGAGATAATTAAAAAATAATTCTAGCACACAAGAATACACCCTAAGCCTTCTCCTTTGAAGAACTAACCATATCAGGAGGCTAATGAAAACTCAAAGGCAGAATTTATTATAGAACTTATAAAATTGAACCCTGTTACAAGGCGGCCTCGGCAGATTGATCCGCATTATCACTAAATAGATACCAAAAGCTACACACAACTCAAACAAACATAAGGGCAAATATTAATCAGAGTTCGGTGACAAACCTCAACCAGTCTGAGCTGGATATTGTCATCAGCAAATAATGTATCGTTCAAATTTTGGCCTCGAAGCCCCTTCATCAGTACTGCTAACTGCTCATTTTCTTCCATTTGTGCCCTCACTCTCTTGATCTCCTGCGAAACATCCTGCATTCTCTACAATTCCCCAAATAATCTTTTTTTACTAGTATTAATTAAATTTTAAAAAAAAAATACACCCATTAACAGCAACTGAGAATTCTGTTAATAAAACCAACAAAATAAAAAATTTAACATAATTACAATAAAATTAAATGCTGAAATTTCCAATTTATTTCACCAAACTGAACTACATCTTCAAAAAAAAGAAAAGAAAAAAAATACCAGCAACTGAAATTCTGTTAATTTCACCAAGAAAAAAAAATTAACATATTTACAAGAAATTCAAAAATCCAAAAATTTATTATTTTTTCGATCTCAAAGCTCAACTAAAATTTGCGGAAAAACACCACACGAATTACCAGAATTGAAAATTCTATCAATTAAACAAAAACAAACCAGAAAATTCTGCCAAATTATCGTAAAACATATGACCAGCAACTAAAATTCTCCTAATTAACAAAAAATAAATAAAAAATTAAGCAAGCATAACCGAAACACTCTTTAGTCAACATACTGAAGACGCGCCGTTGACTTTCTTAGACGACGTCGTTGACGAGGAGGACGATCCATATCCGTGTCCGTACCCATTATTAACGAATTTCGGCTGCGAAGAAGAAGTTGTCCCTTTAGTATCAGCTGGTCCTGGCTCAGTCGTAATGGCTCGTACGACGCCGTTTCGCCTCCGAATTCTCGGCAATAATAATAATCGTTGATGAAGATAACGAAAATCAGCTGAACGGCCAAATGCAGAGGAGGGAGTATTCTGCCACCATATGGTGCGTCTCATGGGATTGTTTCCGCCGTAGACCAGCTGTAGACTTGCAGCTGCATCCATTGCAGAACCCCCAAAAAAAAAAAATCCCCCTAAAAAAAAGAAAAATAAAATTATCGTACTGTGTGTTTTTGGGTGAAAATGTGTGAAGTTTTTTCCCTTAAAAAAGAGAGGTGGTTCTGCTGGCAAGTGCCATTGCCGTTAGTAAAAGCGGCGAAATCGACAAGTTCACGCTGCATTGGGTGTAAATTGCCGGGATATAAACGGCGTTTCCATGACGTCCGTTTTCCGTTTGTCGGACGAGGAAGTCTGGTCCGATACCCGTCTATATCTGTCAACCCAACTATCCGAACCGGTAAATTACCGGTTTAGCTAAAAAGGATAGGGTAACCGGATACAGAGTGACCCGAAAAAATTAGTTCCGGTACTATAGGAATTTGGGAAAAAAATAATTGTGTTTTTAAATTAAAATATTGTTAAAAGCATACTATAATACCAAAACCAAAACCAAAATAAAATCAATTGGCCCTATTACAGAATAATCAAAATTTTAGACTTTATTTGTATAGAATATTATTTAGAAAAAATGTTTAAAATATTTCTCGAACATTTTTTTTCAAATCTCATATACATCACATAACAAATGTAACCGTATTATTTTTATATTTTTAAAAGTTTATTAATTTAACCAGTAGTATTGCATCAGATGACTGCATATGAAACCATATAGATACAATGGGAGTATATCTAATTCAGTAAGAAATTAAAGTGTAATTCAATTTTCCTTCTAAATTACTGCAGCATATACATACACATGTAACCAAACTCATATCCATACCATTATAGCATTTTTTTTTTTATTTTGAAGAAGAAGAAGAACAACTATATGCACATTCAAATAAAAATGAGCGATCAAATCTCAAAATCTCCTGTCATTGTAACCTTTTTTTGCATGAAAAAAGAATACCTAATACATAGTCAACTCCAAATTTACGTTCAAATCTCATAACTGATGGTAATCTGACAAATATACTCCACAGATAGATTTAAAATATTCTAAAATTTTGATAACAAAAATTGAAAAATTCCACTAGGAGATCCTAACGAAGAGAAAATATAAGCCAATCATGTTCACTTTGAATTTCTCATATTTGTTTGTATTGTCTTTTTTTACATAAAATGGGAAATATATATGTATGGACAAAAAATTTTTAACCAGCAACAACGGATTACATTAATAATCTTCAATAAAGTTTGAAGATAAGAAAAGGCCAACAGCATTTGGAGATATTATGAAACATAAATTATGTTCAGTTTTTTAACCAAGTATGCATACAACATTTTCATGAACCACTGCGAGTTCAATTCTTAATGTGCTAATCATGATTTTAGCTTCTCAAAATCCCTATTAAGACATATCTATATTACCCTAAGAAGCTCCAGTTCTTCTCGTACACATGTTCATATCAAATTTTTGTCTTAAAAATCCTTCTATCCTGCTTCTATATAGCTACTATGTGTAAACATATACAAATAAATACATATGGACAACTGTATTAGAATGAGACAAACGAATAAAATAACTTTGGAAACAGACAATTTGAAGCATACACATTGCATGTTTTCATGTTGGATTTGAAGCATACGCATTTCATGTTTTCGTTTACATTTTATATATACATGTTATATCCATATTAAATCATTATGCTGTTTTTAAGTCTTGCTTGTATATTTGAACCATTGAATATTTCAACATTCAAATAGTTAAAGATAAAATTAGCTAGAAGTGGAATACCACAGTGTTTGGTCCTCTAATCAGAATTAGGATCATATTTCTCGATTAGAATTAGACTGTGTTTAAATGTAATCCTAACCTAATTTTCGGTGAGGTTAATGTAATTTACCCAAAATATGCTTACCCGCCGGCCACCGCCAACAGTTCAAAGCAAAACTACTGCCAATATTTACGCAAAACGGAAAAGAAAAATTGGAAATTCAATTCTTGCCCAAGGAAAAGCAAGAAAACAAGAGTCTATAAAAGCGTGTTGAGATCACATACGTGGGAACTGAAACTGTTCAACCATCTTGAACCTACCGCATTTCCCGTCCAGGTTCATCTTCATCCCAACTTGCTCCCAACTTGCTCCGAATTCTACCTTAAACTTTCCTCTCTTCCCTCTGCCCATTGGCCATTTAGCAAGAACTCCAGGTTGCCTTTTCTCTTTCATTGATTCTCCTCCAAAACAACCTTGAAAACAATCCCAGAATCCCATTTCCTTAAAGACTCAGAAAAATCATCCATAGGAGTCAGTACTAGGAGATTAACACACACACACACACAAAAGCACAAGTTCAGTATGAAGAACAATGGAGGGTTTGGAAAGAAACAGGAGTCTTTCCATGTTATTCATAAGCTTCCTCCTGGCGATAGTCCTTATGTCAGAGCCAAGTATTTTCAAGTACTATGTTTTTCTCTTCCTTTCTTTTAGTAAACGTGGTTTTGATTATATAAGTTTGTTGCATGTTTCACACACAAACACACACTGGTAATATATATTCATGTAGACGTATGGATATTTTGTTAATGCATATTGTTTTTCATGTTTTCTTAGAGACTTTTTCCAGGGAAAATAAAGGGTTTGAGAGTAACAAAAAATTTTAGTGTTATCTGGTTAATTTGTCTGGCTAATGTGTTTACCTAACTGAAATGGATCTTAGGAACATTTTTTTGGGTTTATCTTGTAATCTAGTCAGCAGTTAATTAGGTGGCTTTTTGTATGCACTCAGTTTGTTTTTGTTTTTGTTTTCTCGGTAAGTACTTATTTTGAAGGTTTTCTAGCAGTGTAATTATAAATGTGTTAATTGAACATGTTATTGTAAAATCTTATAACTTCATTAATCCCAACTTAATATTTATTTGGAGATTCTCTAACTTAAATTCATATGTAGATATTAGTAAGGTTTAAAGAAGGTATGGTGTGAGAACTGGGAAGCATGGAAGGGCCCGGAAGATTTACTTTGAGAGGCGAAATATATCCATAAAGTGTAATATTAAATTTATAATATGAATTTGGAGGAATGGACCTTGAGAATTTCAAGGACTTTCTCGAAAATTTTAAAAAATTTAATAGGAAAAGTATAATTTTTTAGATCTTGGGGGTGTGAGGGCTTCTCTCCGTGCTCCATTGATCCTTCTGTGCTGGGAAGGAAGGCCCCTGAAGGGGGGGCCAGTGAGAGTGAGAATCGTACACTTAATCTAAAACAGGGAATAAAGGCCCTTAATTACTTGCTGTATTTGATTCTCATCTGTTCCTCTCTGGATCATGCCTTATATTTTGTCTGCTTTAAAATCTTGGTCATTGATGCCAGGATCAAATGTGTCATCCACTTGTGGTTGATTCATCAGTAATGCATAGTTTGTGTAGTTTTCTGCAAATCTACATTTTGTTACCTAATTTCTGAAAAGGGATTTTGGTTAAGTCGATGTTAATTTTGTGATTCGAAGGGCTGAATTTAGATGTTAGCAGAGGTTAATCCTTGTCTGGGATGACTTTCTTCATGACTAGGTTCTCTCACTAATCACTAATGGATGTGGAATTTTTGTGTTTTTGGTTTTGTATACCATGTCCAATAAAAGTCACAGGATGGACTAAGTAGTTTATCTGATTCAGTCGGCATTGTCCTGTATATTATTGATTGTCAGCTTTGCACAGTTGTCACTAATGGATGTAGAATTTTTTTTTGTTTTGGTTTTGTATACTATGTCCAATAACAGGTAAGTCACTGGATGGACTAAGTAGTTTATCTGATTCTGTCAGCATTCATAATGTATAATAATGATTGTCAGCTTTGCACATCATTGTGCATTCTCATTTATTAAATCTGGATATAATAACACTCTTTTTCCGCCCTTTCCCACTCCCAAGGGGCCAAATAAAGAAATGAAAAGAAAAATCTGAGGTTGGGCCCTTCCTTTTGAAGTTTAATCCGCTCATTTTTCTTCTTGTTTTTAACTTTGTCATTTTGTAACTGCCTTAGATCAGAGGTTCTGAATACTTTTGTTTACGATCAGTTTCTCTACTTTTTATAAATTATTTGAAATTTCTTTTGATCCTTGTCTTTCGGACAAGCTTTTCTAGTGATCAATAGAAGTTGTCCACTTAGTTGTCTTTGTTGTCCAATGTATCTCCATTTATTTTCTCACAATATATTTTTGGACGTGATAGCTCATGCCAGCAATAATAATTCTTTACTCACCACTCATGAGTTCATAAAAGGTAAATGGTTGGTAAACAAACTCCATATAGGATTTATGTACTTTCAACTTTGTGGTTTATTTTACTAGTTTTACTTGTTTAGAGACTCAGATTAACAAGAAGCTATTGCACCTTTACTTCACTGTATCCGAAAAATCCATTAGCCAGTGTTTGTTGGACTAATAGATCATCATTTTTGTATTTTGGCTTCTACTTCTTCCACAAATGTAGTATTATAGGCCTTTTATCTACTGATGCAAATAATTCAATCGAAAGGCATGTTTACCCTGTGACAGAAACATATAAAATCTGTTATATTATGTTTCTATCTGGTGTTTGTCATTGATATTTTATGTTCTTTCTCTGTCTAATACACAGTTAGTTGTAAAGGATCCAGAAGCTGCAATTGTTTTCTTTTGGAAGGCCATAAATGCTGGGGATAGGGTGGACAGTGCACTTAAAGACATGGTAGTGGTTATGAAACAACAAGACCGAGCTGAAGAAGCTATTGAGGCTATAAGATCCTTCAGGGATAGATGTTCCAAGCAAGCCCAGGAATCACTAGATAATGTCCTTATTGATCTATACAAGGTATAAAGCTGGAAAATAGACTTCGAATTTCTTTAGCTTTATTATTGGTCATTAATGAATCTGCTTGCTACGGATTTCTCCCTTTAATTATGTCGTGTATAATTAATGCACAAAACTAATTTTGGAAAATTCCTTGGAAAGGATGTTTTATGGGTATATTTGAAAACCATTTCGCAATTTGTTGCCACAATATGTTTTGCAATCATGATGATCAGAATATAATCAGCTATATATATGACATGATATTGTGTTTTGGAGTATTGTTTGATACCCAAGCTTGCTGTTTGGTAATTGATAAATTAGAAGTTCTGATTTTCTCATGACTGATGGGCAAGCCATGATATCAGTCCTTTTTCTGGATACCTTGTTGCATTACTGCTCTTTTCTTGCTTGTATCTCTATTAGTTTCCTGGTTATAAAATCCTATTATTACTGTGATTTGGTTGGATTTGCAGAAATGTGGAAAGTTAGATGACCAGATTGAACTGCTTAAGCAGAAGTTACATATGATTTATCAAGGAGAGGCATTCAATGGAAAACGTACCAAGACAGCTCGCTCCATGGAAGGAAGTTCCAGGTTACTATCAGGCAGGAAACCTCCAGGATACTGGTACTTAATCTTATCATCCAATAGAATGTATGGATCTCATCATGTAACTAGCTAATTACATGTCAAGAGGATGCAATTCCTCTCATTGACTTACTGTTATTCTTGGCACCTTATAATTCTTTTTTTTTTTTTTATTTCCGTGATTCTATAGTAACAAAGAATTCAAATGGATGAGGAAGTGTTGCTGATGGGAGTCATTGAGTTTTCCTGATGAGCAAAATCCGAATTACATCTTGTTGCTTATATTTCCTTCCAGTCTGGTTAACGTCTTTTGACATGATAACCTTTCAGGGAAATTTGGGTTGGGCATATATGCAGCAAACAAATTATGCTGCTGCAGAGGTTGTTTATCACAAAGCTCAGCAAATAGAACCCGATGCCAATAAGGCTTGTAACTTGTGCCTATGCCTAATTAGGCAAGGGCAATACGCAGAAGCAAGGCTTGTTCTTGAAGATGTACTAGAAAATAAACTTTCAGGTTCTGATGAAACCAAGTCAAGGAATCGTGCATGGAACTGCTAAAGGAGTTGGAGGTTTGCGAATCAGAACCACTTGCTTCACTTGTTTATGAACCTGCCACAGAAGATGCATTTGCTAAAAGTCTTGACCAGCTGATGGATCATTGGACACCATTTAGATCAAGAAGACTTCCCATTTTTGAAGAGATTTCACCATTCAGAGATCAATTGGCATGTTGATCTATTTGCCTTACTCTACAACTTTTCTTTTTTCAACCGAAGGTGGTTTTGTAGTTTATAGATAAATAGGCTATGGTGGAAGTAATTAAGAATAGTGAAAAATATGTACATAATGCCTTTTTTATGTTCATGAGCCTTATTGGGAGGCTTGTGTTGTGACATGCTTGCCCATGTATATCAACCATCTTGTACTATTTGGTGTTGCAATTTCTTGTGATGGGGATGTGAGAATTTAGTTTCTCTATTTCTTGAAAATTCTCCTGGTTATTTTTACTTGTAAACCTTGTTGCCAGTATAATATTTGAATCATCTTACAGGAACTTTATATATTTTTTCTAATTGATCGAAAGATAAAGTTGCACCGGCAAGTATATATATTTGTACACGCCTGGCGTTCCAACTTCAAGGTCTCAAATTTTGTATATTTCATCATAATGTACAATTAAGCACGACAAATTTTCGTTACTAAAGTAAATATAAAATCATATTCGTCACCCAAAGATATGGTGAAGAAATGTATTAATCTGAAATCAATTAACAGTAGAATATTTGTCATCAGTCTCTATAATTTGTTACGCCGGAACTGTAAAACATAATCAGGCACAGTTGAATAATGCACATGTTAATTGTTAAATATCATAAAAAATGAATTATTTAAAGCAAAAAATAAATTCAGCTATGACTGTGGTTTCTTGTGATCATATCGCCACGAAGTTCAGCTGGCGACTGAAAAACAACGGTCTCTTGTGGCTCTAGTTCAAGAACCGCCGAGGGCTTAGGCTAGAGGGAAACAATGTCCGAGGAAGAGGAAGAAGAAAATTTATGTGTGTGCAAGATGAGTAGAAGCATGAAACGAAACTTGTGAAAGAAGTATCAAATTTGCGAAATTGATTGAAGAATTATGGAGATATCGACTAATCATCACGAGTATCAGAACTATTATCATTTAGTGGACAATGGTTTAATGGTAGATGGAACAGGAATTATTGGTGTACATGTGATCAAAAGAACATGGTTATTCTGAAAATCTTTTTGAAAACGATTCAGGATATGTGGAATCCTTGAACCCGAAGAAGACAACATTGCATCATCGGATTGGAAACAATTGCTTGAGACTTGTAACACCAAGGCATTCATTAGGGGCATTTTTGTAATTTTGCCAAAAAAGAGTGAAAGAAGAGAGGTTAATTGATAGATGAGGGACTTTATCGTAATTAAAGGATTGTAGCATGATAGATGTATTAGGGCTTCCTATTCTTTTTTTTTTATTTCCAATTTCACTTCTCTCATTCTCTCAATTTCTCATCTTTCCAACTCTCTAATTGAACCCATTTCTTGAAGAAGGAGGTGGAGGTGTAGACTTGCAAGGTCAAGCAAGTGGTGAGAGCTTAGAAAGTGTTGCTCCATCTTCAATTCAAGGTAAGTATTCTTCTTCCTCTTAGATGCTTGTCTAGAAGTAGTAGTTA